>WWNC01000360.1:0-49118 GCA_011125475.1 Melanerpes aurifrons
CCATCTGATCTAACTTCTGGAGGCAGTCAAAATGAGTATTTGAATTCTTCCCTACCTTATTCCTGTGCTGAGATACAGGGTGCTCCAACCCTGCTGTAAAATGCTTGATTTCAAGAGTGAGTGAAACTAATGAAAACATTGTTGGGGTAAAACCTAAAGGGAAAGGCCTAGCACCAAATTGCATTGGCCATCTGATCTAACTTCTGGAGGCAGTCAAAATGAGTATTTGAATTCTTCCCTACCTTATTCCTCTGCTGAGATACTGGGTGCTCAAACCCTGCAGTAAATGCTTGATTTGACAGTGATCGAAACTAATGAAAACATTGTTGGGTAAAAACCTAAAGGGAAAGGCCTAGCACCAAATTGCATTGGCCATCTGATCTAACTTCTGGAGGCAGTCAAAATGAGTATTTGAATTTTCCCTACCTTATTCCTGTGCTGAGATACAGGTGCTCCACCCTGCAGTAAAATGCTTGATTTCGAGAGTGATTGAAACTAATGAAAACATTGTTGGGGTAAAACCTAAAGGGAAAGGCCTAGCACCAAATTGCATTGGCCATCTGATCTAACTTCTGGAGGCAGTCAAAATGATCTTTGAATTCTTCCCTACCTCTTTCCTCTGCTGAGATACAGGGTGCTCTAACCTGCAGTAAAATGCTTGATTTCAAGAGTGAGCGAAACTAATGAAAACATTGTTGGGGTAAAACCTAAAGGGAAAGGCCTAGCACCAAATTGCATTGGCCATCTGATCTAACTTCTGGAGGCAGTCAAAATGAGTATTTGAATTCTTCCCGACTTCTATTCCTCTGCTGAGATACAGGGTGCTGCAAACCTGCAGTAAAATGCTTGATTTTGAGAGTGAGCGAAACTAATGAAAACATTGTTGGGGTAAAACCTAAAGGGAAAGGCCTAGCACCAAATTGCATTGGCCATCTGATCTAAATTCTGGAGGCAGTCAAAATGAGTATTTGAATTCTTCCCTACCTTATTCCTCTGCTGAGATACAGGGTGCTCCAACCTGCAGTAAAATGTTTGATTTCGAGAGTGAGAGAAACAAATGAAAACATTGTTGGGGTAAAACCTAAAGGGAAAGGCCTAGCACCAAATTGCATTGGCCATCTGATCTAACTTCTGGAGGCAGTCAAAATCCTAGTTGAATTCTTCCCTACCTTATTCCTCTGCTGAGATACAGGGTGCTCCAACCCTGCAGTAAAATGCTTGATTTCGAGAGTGATCGAAACTAATGAAAACATTGTTGGGGTAAAACCTAAAGGAAAGGCCTAGCACCAAATTGCATTGTCCATCTGATCTAACTTCTGGAGGCAGTCAAAATGAGTATTTGAATTCTTCCTACCTTATTCCTCTGCTGAGATACAGGGTGCTCCAACCCTGTTGTAAAATGCTTGATTCAAGAGTGAGCGAAACTAATGAAAACATTGTTGGGGTAAAACCTAAAGGGAAAGGCCTAGCACCAAATTGCATTGGCCATCTGATCTAACTTCTGGAGGCAGTCAAAATGAGTATTTGAATTCTTCCCTACCTTATTCCTGTGCTGAGATACAGGTGCTCCAACCTGCAGTAAAATGCTTGATTTTGAGAGTGATCGAAACTAATGAAAACATTGTTGGGGTAAAACCTAAAGGGAAAGGCCTAGCACCAAATTGCATTGGCCATCTGATCTAACTTCTGGAGGCAGTCAAAATGATATTAGAATTCTTCCCTACCTTATTCCTGTGCTGAGATACAGGGTGCTCCAACCCTGCAGTAAAATACTTGATTTCGAGAGTGATCGAAACTAATGAAAACATTGTTGGGGTAAAACCTAAAGGGAAAGGCCTAGCACCAAATTGCATTGGCCATCTGATCTAACTTCTGGAGGCAGTCAAAATGAGTATTTGAATTCTTCCCTACCTTATTCCTCTGCTGAGATACAGGGTGCTCCAACCTGCAGTAAAATGCTTGATTTTGAGAGTGAGCGAAACTAATGAAAACATTGTTGGGGTAAAACCTAAAGGAAAGGCCTAGCACCAAATTGCATTGGCCATCTGATCTAACTTCTGGAGGCAGTCAAAATGATCCTTTGAATTCTTCCCTACCTTATTCCTCTGCTGAGATACAGGGTGCTCCAACCCTGCAGTAAAATGCTTGATTTCAAGTGATCGAAACTAATGAAAACATTGTTGGGGTAAAACCTAAAGGGAAAGGCCTAGCACCAAATTGCATTGGCCATCTGATCTAACTTCTGGAGGCAGTCAAAATGATCCTTTGAATTCTTCCCTACCATATTCCTCTGCTGAGATACAGGGTGCTCAAACCTGCAGTAAAATGCTTGATTTCGAGAGTGAGCGAAACTAATGAAAACATTGTTGGGGTAAAACCTAAAGGGAAAGGCCTAGCACCAAATTGCATTGGCCATCTGATCTAACTTCTGGAGGCAGTCAAAATGAGTATTTGAATTCTTCCCTACCTTATTCCTGTGCTGAGATACAGGGTGCTCCAACCCTGCAGTAAAATGCTTGATTTGAGAGTGATTGAAACTAATGAAAACATTGTTGGGGTAAAACCTAAAGGAAAGGCCTAGCACCAAATTGCATTGGCCATCTGATCTAACTCTGGAGGCAGTCAAAATGATATTTGAATTCTTCCCTACCTTATTCCTGTGCTGAGATACAGGGTGCTCCAAACCTGCAGTAAAATGCTTGATTTCAGAGTGATCAAAACTAATGAAAACATTGTTGGGGTAAAACCTAAAGGGAAAGGCCTAGCACCAAATTGCATTGGCCATCTGATCTAACTTCTGGAGGCAGTCAAAATGATCCTTAGAATTCTTCCCTACCTTATTCCTCTGCTGAGATACAGGGTGCTCCAAACCTGCAGTAAAATGCTTGATTTCAAGAGTGAGCGAAACTAATGAAAACATTGTTGGGGTAAAACCTAAAGGGAAAGGCCTAGCACCAAATTGCATTGGCCATCTGATCTAACTTCTGGAGGCAGTCAAAATGAGTATTTGAATTCTTCCCTACCTTATTCCTCTGCTGAGATACAGGGTGCTCCAACCCTGCAGTAAAATGCTTGATTTTGACAGTGATAGAAACTAATGAAAACATTGTTGGGGTAAAACCTAAAGGGAAAGGCCTAGCACCAAATTGCATTGGCCATCTGATCTAACTTCTGGAGGCAGTCAAAATGATCCTATTTGAATTCTTCCTACCTTATTCCTCTGCTGAGATACAGGGAGCTCCAACCTGCAGTAAAATGCTTGATTTTGAGAGTGAGCGAAACTAATGAAAACATTGTTGGGGTAAAACCTAAAGGGAAAGGCCTAGCACCAAATTGCATTGGCCATCTGATCTAACTTCTGGAGGCAGTCAAAATGATCCTTTGAATTCTTCCCTACCTTATTCCTCTGCTGAGATACAGGGTGCTCCAACCCTGCAGTAAAATGCTTGATTTGAGAGTGATGAAACTAATGAAAACATTGTTGGGGTAAAACCTAAAGGGAAAGGCCTAGCACCAAATTGCATTGGCCATCTGATCTAACTTCTGGAGGCAGTCAAAATGAGTATTTGAATTCTTCCCTACCTTATTCCTCTGCTGAGATACAGGGTGCTCCAAACCTGCAGTAAAATGCTTGATTTTGAGAGTGAGCGAAACTAATGAAAACATTGTTGGGGTAAAACCTAAAGGGAAAGGCCTAGCACCAAATTGCATTGGCCATCTGATCTAACTTCTGGAGGCAGTCAAAATGATCCTTTGAATTCTTCCCTACCTTATTCCTCTGCTGAGATACAGGGTTCTCAAACCTGCAGTAAAATGCTTGATTTCAAGAGTGAGCGAAACTAATGAAAACATTGTTGGGGTAAAACCTAAAGGGAAAGGCCTAGCACCAAATTGCATTGGCCATCTGATCTAATTCTGGAGGCAGTCAAAATGATCCTGAATTCTTCCCTACCTTATTCCTCTGCTGAGATACAGGGAGCTCTCCAACCTGCTAGTAAAATGCTTGATTTCTACAGTGATCGAAACTAATGAAAACATTGTTGGGGTAAAACCTAAAGGGAAAGGCCTAGCACCAAATTGCATTGGCCATCTGATCTAACTTCTGGAGGCAGTCAAAATGATCCTATTTTAATTCTTCCCTACCTTATTCCTCTGCTGAGATACAGGGTCCTCCAACCCTGTAGTAAAATGCTTGATTTTACAGTGATCGAAACTAAAGAAAACATTGTTGGGGTAAAACCTAAAGGGAAAGGCCTAGCACCAAATTGCATTGGCCATCTGATCTAACTTCTGGAGGCAGTCAAAATGAGTATTTGAATTCTTCCCTACCTTATTCCTCTGCTGAGATACAGGGTGCTCCAACCTGCAGTAAAATGCTTGATTTCGAGAGTGAGCGAAACTAATGAAAACATTGTAAGGGTAAAAACCTAAAGGGAAAGGCCTAGCACCAAATTGCATTGGCCATCTGATCTAACTTCTGGAGGCAGTCAAAATGAGTATTTGAATTCCTCCCTACCTTATTCCTGTGCTGAGATAGAGGGTGCTCCAACCCTGCAGTAAAATGCTTGATTTGAGAGTGATTGAAACTAATGAAAACATTGTTGGGGTAAAACCTAAAGGGAAAGGCCTAGCACCAAATTACATTGGCCATCTGATGTAACTTCTGGAGGCAGTCAAAATGATCCTAAGAATTCTTCCCTACCTTATTCCTGTGCTGAGATACAGGGTGCTCCAACCCTGCAGTAAAATGCTTCAATTTCAGAGTGATCGAAACTAATGAAAACATTGTTGGGGTAAAACCTAAAGGGAAAGGCCTAGCACCAAATTGCATTGGCCATCTGATGCAACTTCTGGAGGCAGTCAAAATGATCCTCAGAATTCTTCCCGACTTCTGTCCTCTGCTGAGATACAGGGTGCTCAAACCTGCTGTATAATGCTTGATTCAAGAGTGAGCGAAACTAATGAAAACATTGTTGGGGTAAAACCTAAAGGAAAGGCCTAGCACCAAATTGCATTGGCCATCTGATCTAACTTCTGGAGGCAGTCAAAATGATCCTTAGAATTCTTCCCTACCTTATTCCTCTGCTGAGATACAGGGTGCTCCAACCCTGCAGTAAAATGCTTGATTTTGACAGTGATAGAAACTAATGAAAACATTGTTGGGGTAAAACCTAAAGGGAAAGGCCTAGCACCAAATTGCATTGGCCATCTGATCTAACTTCTGGAGGCAGTCAAAATGATCCTTTGAATTCTTCCCTACCTTATTCCTGTGCTGAGATACAGGGAGCTCCAACTCTGCAGTAAAATGCTTGATTTCGAATGTGATCGAAACTAATGAAAACATAGTTGGGGCAAAACCTAAAGGGAAAGGCCTAGCACCAAACTGCATTGGCCATCTGATCTAACTTCTGGAGGCAGTCAAAATGATCCTCAGAATTCTTCCCTACCTTATTCCTCTGCTGAGATACAGGGTGCTGCAACCCTGCAGTAAAATGCTTGATTTGAGAGTGATCGAAACTAATGAAAACATTGTTGGGGTAAAACCTAAAGGGAAAGGCCTAGCACCAAATTGCATTGTCCATCTGATCTAACTTCTGGAGGCAGTCAAAATGATATTTGAATTCTTCCCTACCTTATTCCTGTGCTGAGATACAGGGTGCTCCAACCCTGCAGTAAAATGCTTGATTTTGAGAGTGATCGAAACTAATGAAAACATTGTTGGGGTAAAACCTAAAGGGAAAGGCCTAGCACCAAATTGCATTGGCCATCTGATCTAACTTCTGGAGACAGTCAAAATGATCCTCAGAATTCTTCCCGACTTCTGTCCTCTGCTGAGATACAGGGTGCTCAAACCTGCTGTATAATGCTTGATTTCAAGAGTGAGCGAAACTAATGAAAACATTGTTGGGGTAAAACCTAAAGGGAAATGCCTAGCACCAAATTGCATTGGCCATCTGATCTAAATTCTGGAGGCAGTCAAAATGAGTATTTGAATTCTTCCCTACCTTATTCTCTCTGCTGGATACACTGAGCTCCAACCTGCTGTAACATGCTTGCTTTCGACAGTAAGCGAAACTAATGAAAACATTGTTGTGGTAAAACCTAAAGGGAAAGGCCTAGCACCAAATTGCATTGGCCATCTGATCTAACTTCTGGAGGCAGTCAAAATGATCCTAATAATTCTTCCCTACCTTATTCCACTGCTGAGATACAGGGTCCTCCAACCCTGTAGTAAAATGCTTGATTTTACAGTGATCGAAACTAAAGAAAACATTGTTGGGGTAAAACCTAAAGGGAAAGGTCTAGCACCAAATTGCATTGGCCATCTGATCTAACTTCTGGAGGCAGTCAAAATGAGTATTTGAATTCTTCCCTACCATATTCCTCTGCTGAGATACAGGGTGCTCCAACCCTGCAGTAAAATGCTTGATTTCGAGAGTGAGCGAAACTAATGAAAACATTGTAAGGGTAAAAACCTAAAGGGAAAGGCCTAGCACCAAATTGCATTGGCCATCTGATCTAACTTCTGGAGGCAGTCAAAATGAGTATTTGAATTCCTCCCTACCTTATTCCTGTGCTGAGATAGAGGGTGCTCCAACCCTGCAGTAAAATGCTTGATTTTGAGAGTGATTGAAACTAATGAAAACATTGTTGGGGTAAAACCTAAAGGGAAAGGCCTAGCACCAAATTACATTGGCCATCTGATGTAACTTCTGGAGGCAGTCAAAATGATCCTAAGAATTCTTCCCTACCTTATTCCTGTGCTGAGATACAGGGTCCTCCAACCCTGTAGTAAAATGCTTCAATTTCAGAGTGATCGAAACTAATGAAAACATTGTTGGGGTAAAACCTAAAGGGAAAGGCCTAGCACCAAATTGCATTGGCCATCTGATGCAACTTCTGGAGGCAGTCAAAATGATCCTCAGAATTCTTCCCGACTTCTGTCCTCTGCTGAGATACAGGGTGCTCAAACCTGCTGTATAATGCTTGATATCAAGAGTGAGCGAAACTAATGAAAACATTGTTGGGGTAAAACCTAAAGGGAAAGGCCTAGCACCAAATTGCATTGGCCATCTGATCTAACTTCTGGAGGCAGTCAAAATGATCCTTAGAATTCTTCCCTACCTTATTCCTCTGCTGAGATACAGGGTGCTCCAACCCTGCAGTAAAATGCTTGATTTTGACAGTGATAGAAACTAATGAAAACATTGTTGGGGTAAAACCTAAAGGGAAAGGCCTAGCACCAAATTGCATTGGCCATCTGATCTAACTTCTGGAGGCAGTCAAAATGATCCTCAGAATTCTTCCCTACCTTATTCCTGTGCTGAGATACAGGGTGCTCCAACTCTGCAGTAAAATGCTTGATTTCGAATGTGATCGAAACTAATGAAAACATAGTTGGGGCAAAACCTAAAGGGAAAGACCTAGCACCAAACTGCATTGGCCATCTGATCTAACTTCTGGAGGCAGTCAAAATGATCCTTAGAATTCTTCCCTACCTTATTCCTCTGCTGAGATACAGGGTGCTGCAACCCTGCAGTAAAATGCTTGATTTCGAGAGTGATCGAAACTAATGAAAACATTGTTGGGGTAAAACCTTACGGGAAAGGCCTAGCACTAAATTGCATTGTCCATCTGATCTAACTTCTGGAGGCAGTCAAAATGAGTATTTGAATTCTTCCCTACCTTATTCCTGTGCTCAGATACAGGGTGCTCCAACCCTGCAGTAAAATGCTTGATTTTGAGAGTGATCGAAACTAATGAAAACATTGTTGGGGTAAAGCCTAAAGGGAAAGGCCTAGCACCAAATTGCATTGGCCATCTGATCTAACTTCTGGAGACAGTCAAAATGATCCTCAGAATTCTTCCCGACTTCTGTCCTCTGCTGAGATACAGGGTGCTCAAACCTGCTGTATAATGCTTGATTTCAAGAGTGATCGAAACTAATGAAAACATTGTTGGGGTAAAACCTAAAGGGAAAGGCCTAGCACCAAATTGCATTGGCCATCTGATCTAACTTCTGGAGACAGTCAAAATGATCCTCAGAATTCTTCCCAACTTCTGTCCTCTACTGAGATACAGGGTGCTCAAACATGCTGTATAATGCTTGATTTCAAGAGTGAGCGAAACTAATGAAAACATTGTTGGGGTAAAACCTAAAGGGAACGGCCTAGCACTAAATTGCATTTTCCATCTGATCTAACTTCTGGAGGCAGTCAAAATGAGTATTTGAATTCTTCCCTACCTTATTCCTCTGCTGAGATACAGGGTGCTCCAACCCTGCAGTAAAATGCTTGATTTCGAGAGTGAGCGAAACTAATGAAAACATTGTAAGGGTAAAAACCTAAAGTGAAAGGCCTAGCACCAAATTGCATTGGCCATCTGATCTAACTTCTGGAGGCAGTCAAAATGAGTATTTGAATTCCTCCCTACCTTATTCCTGTGCTGAGATAGAGGGTGCTCCAACCCTGCAGTAAAATGCTTGATTTTGAGAGTGATTGAAACTAATGAAAACATTGTTGGGGTAAAACCTAAAGGGAAAGGCCTAGCACCAAATTACATTGTCCATCTGATCTGACTTCTGGAGGCAGTCAAAATGATCCTAATAATTCTTCCCTACCTTATTCCTGTGCTGAGATACACGGTGTTGCAACCCTGCAGTAAAATGCTTGATTTCGAGAGTGAGCGAAACTAATGAAAACATTGTTGGGGTAAAACCTAAAGGGAAAGGCCTAGCACCAAATTGCATTGGCCATCTGATCTAACTTCTGGAGGCAGTCAAAATGAGTATTTGAATTCTTCCCTACCTTATTCCTGTGCTGAGAGACAGTGTCCTCCAACCTGCTCTAAAATGCTTCAATTTTAGAGTGATCGAAACTAGTGAAAACATTGTTGGGGTAAAACCTAAAGGAAAGGCCTTACACCAAATTGCATTGTCCATCTGATCTAACTTCTGGAGGCAGTCAAAATGATCCTCAGAATTCTTCCCGACTTCTGTCCTCTGCTGAGATACAGGGTGCTCAAACCTGCTGTATAATGCTTGATTTCAAGAGTGAGCGAAACTAATGAAAACATTGTTGGGGTAAAACCTAAAGGGAAAGGCCTAGCACCAAATTGCATTGGCCATCTGATCTAACTTCTGGAGACAGTCAAAATGATCCTCAGAATTCTTCCCGACTTCTGTCCTCTACTGAGATACAGGGTGCTCAAACATGCTGTATAATGCTTGATTTCAAGAGTGAGCGAAACTAATGAAAACATTGTTGGGGTAAAACCTAAAGGGAACGGCCTAGCACTAAATTGCATTGTCCATCTGATCTAACTTCTGGAGGCAGTCAAAATGAGTATTTGAATTCTTCACTACCTTATTCCTGTGCTGAGATACAGGGTGCTCCAACCCTGCAGTAAAATGCTTGATTTCGAGAGTGAGCGAAACTAATGAAAACATTGTTGGGGTAAAACCTAAAGTGAAAGGCCTAGCACCAAATTGCATTGGCCATCTGATCTAAATTCTGGAGGCAGTCAAAAGAGTATTTCAATTCCTCCCTACCTTATTCCTGTGCTGAGATAGAGGGTGCTCCAACCCTGCAGTAAAATGCTTGATTTTGAGAGTGATTGAAACTAATGAAAACATTGTTGGGTTAAAACCTAAAGGGAAAGGCCTAGCACCAAATTGGATTGTCCATCTGATCTGACTTCTGGAGGCAGTCAAAATGAGTATTTGAATTCTTCCCTACCTTATTCCTCTGCTGAGATACACGGTGTTGCAACCCTGCAGTAAAATGCTTGATTTCGAGAGTGAGCGAAACTAATGAAAACATTGTTGGGGTAAAACCTAAAGGGAAAGGCCTAGCACCAAATTGCATTGGCCATCTGATCTAACTTCTGGAGGCAGTCAAAATGAGTATTTGAATTCTTCCCTACCTTATTCCTGTGCTGAGATACAGGGTCCTCCAACCTGCTCTAAAATGCTTCAATTTTAGAGTGATCGAAACTAATGAAAACATTGTTGGGGTAAAACCTAAAGGGAAAGGCCTTACACCAAATTGCATTGTCCATCTGATCTAACTTCTGGAGGCAGTCAAAATGATCCTAAGAATTCTTCCCTACCTTATTCCTGTGCTGAGATAAAGGGTCCTCCAACCCTGTAGTAAAATGCTTGATTTCTACAGTGATCGAAACTAATGAAAACATTGTTGGGGTAAAACCTAAAGGGAACGACCTAGCACCAAATTGCATTGGCCATCTGATCTAACCTCTGGAGGCAGTCAATATGAGTATTTGAATTCTTCCCTACCTTATTCCTGTGCTGAGATACACGGTGTTGCAACCCTGCTGTAAACTGCTTGATTTCGAGAGTGAGCGAAACTAATGAAAACATTGTTGGGGTAAAACCTAAAGGGAAAGGCCTAGCACCAAATTGCATTGGCCATCTGATCTAACTTCTGGAGGCAGTCAAAATGAGTATTTGAATTCTTCCCTACCTTATTCCTGTGCTGAGAGACAGGGTCCTCCAACCTGCTCTAAAATGCTTCAATTTTAGAGTGATCGAAACTAATGAAAACATTGTTGGGGTAAAACCTAAAGGGAAAGGCCTTACACCAAATTGCATTGTCCATCTGATCTAACTTCTGGAGGCAGTCAAAATGATCCTGAGAATTCTTCCCGACTTCTGTCCTCTGCTGAGATACAGGGTGCTCAAACCTGCTGTATAATGCTTGATTTCAAGAGTGAGCGAAACTAATGAAAACATTGTTGGGGTAAAACCTAAAGGGAAAGGCCTAGCACCAAATTGCATTGGCCATCTGATCTAACTTCTGGAGACAGTCAAAATGATCCTCAGAATTCTTCCCGACTTCTGTCCTCTGCTGAGATACAGGGTGCTCAAACCTGCTGTATAATGCTTGATTTCAAGGATGAGCGAAACGAATGAAAACATTGTTGGGGTAAAACCTAAAGGGAAAGGCCTAGCACCAAATTGCATTGGCCATCTGATCTAAATTCTGGAGGCAGTCAAAGTGAGTATTTGAATTCTTCCCTACCTTATTCCTCTGCTGAGATACAGGGTGCTCCAATCCTGCAGTAAAATGCTTGATTTCGAGAGTGATCGAAACAAATGAAAACATTGTTGGGGTAAAACCTAAAGGGAAAGGCCTAGCACCAAATTGCATTGGCCATCTGATCTAACCTCTGGAGGCAGTCAATATGAGTATTTGAATTCTTCCCTAACTTATTCCTGTGCTGAGATACACGGTGTTGCAACCCTGCAGTAAAATGCTTGATTTCGAGAGTGAGCGAAACTAATGAAAACATTGTTGGGGTAAAACCTAAAGGGAAAGACCTAGCACCAAATTGCATTGGCCATCTGATCGAACTTCTGGAGGCAGTCAAAATGAGTATTTGAATTCTTCCCTACCTTATTCCTCTGCTGAGATACAGGGTGCTCCAACCTGCTCTAAAATGCTTCAATTTCAGAATGATCGAAACTAATGAAAACATTGTTGGGGTAAAACCTAAAGGGAAAGGCCTAGCACCAAATTGCATTGTCCATCTGATCTAACTTCTGGAGGCAGTCAAAATGATCCTAAGAATTCTTCCCTACCTTATTCCTGTACTGAGATAAAGGGTCCTCCAACCCTGTAGTAAAATCCTTGATTTCGAGAGTGATCGAAACTAATGAAAACATTGTTGGGGTAAAACCTAAAGGGAACGACCTAGCACCAAATTGCGCTGGCCATCTGATCTAAATTCTGGGGTCAGTCAAAATGACTATTTGAATTCTTCTCTACCTCATTCCACTGCTGAGATACAGGGTGCTCAAACATGCAGTAAAACGCTTGATTTTGAGAGTGAGCGAATATAATGAAAACATTGTTGGGGTAAAACCTAAAGGGAAAGGCCTAGCACCAAATTGCATTGGCCATCTGAATATAACTTCTGGAGGCAGTCAAAATGAGTATTTCAATTCTTCCTTACCTTATCCCTCTGCTGAGATACAGGGTGCTTCAACCTGCTGTAAAATGCTTGATTTTGAGAGTGAGCGAAACTAATGAAAACATTATTAGCGTAAAACCTAAAGGGAAAGGCCTAGCACCAAATTGCATTGGCCATCTGATCTAACTTCTGGAGACAGTCAAAATGATCTTTAGAATTCTTCCCTACCTCTTTCCTCTGTTGAGATACAGGGTGCTCTAACCCTGCAGTAAAATGCGTGATTTCAAGAGTGAGAGAAACTAATGAAAACATTGTTGGGGTAAAACCTAAAGGGAAAGGCCTAGCACCAAATTGCATTGGCCATCTGATCTAACTTCTGGAGACAGTCAAAATGATCCTCAGAATTCTTCCCGACTTCTGTCCTCTGCTGAGATACAGGGTGCTCAAACCTGCTGTAAAATGCTTGATTTCAAGAGTGAGCGAAACGAATGAAAACATTGTTGGGGTAAAACCTAAAGGGAAAGGCCTAGCACCAAATTGCATTGGTCATCTGATCTAACTTCTGGAGACAGTCAAAATGATCCTCAGAATTTTTCCCGACTTCTGTCCTCTGCTGAGATACAGGGTGCTCCAACCTGCTCTAAAATGCTTCAATTTCAGAGTGATCGAAACTAATGAAAACATTGTTGGGGTAAAACCTAAAGGGAAAGGCCTAGCACCAAATTGCATTGGCCATCTGATCTAACTTCTGGAGGCAGTCAAAATGATCCTAAGAATTCTTGCCTACCTTATTCCTGTGCTGAGATAAAGGGTCCTCCAACCCTGTAGTAAAATGCTTGATTTCGAGAGGGAGCGAAACTAATGAAAACATTGTTGGGGTAAAACCTAAAGGGAACGACCAAGCACCAAATTGCGCTGGCCATCTGATCTAACTTCTGGAGGCAGTCAAAATGAGTATTTGAATTCTTCTCTACCTCTTTCCACTGCTGAGATACAGGGTGCTCCAACATGCAGTAAAACGCTTAATTTTGAGAGTGAGCGAATATAATGAAATCATTGTTGGGGTAAAACCTAAAGGGAAAGACCTAGCACCAAATTGCATTGGCCATCTGATCTAACTTCTGGAGGCAGTCAAAATGAGTATTTGAATTCCTCCCTACCTTATTCCTGTGCTGAGATAGAGGGTGCTCAAACCCTGCAGTAAAATGCTTGATTTTGAGAGTGATTGAAACTAATGAAAACATTGTTGGGGTAAAACCTAAAGGGAAAGGCCTAGCACCAAATTGCATTGTCCATCTGATCTGACTTCTGGAGGCAGTCAAAATGATCCTCAGAATTCTTCCCTACCTTATTCCTGTGCTGAGATAGACGGTGTTGCAACCCTGCAGTAAAATGCTTGATTTTGAGAGTGAGCGAAACTAATGAAAACATTGTTGGGGTAAAACCTAAAGGGAAAGGCCTAGCACCAAATTGCATTGGCCATCTGATCTAACTTCTGGAGGCAGTCAAAATGAGTATTTGAATTCTTCCCTACCTTATTCCTGTGCTGAGATACAGTGTCCTCCAACCTGCTCTAAAATGCTTCAATTTTAGAGTGATCGAAACTAATGAAAACATTGTTGGGGTAAAACCTAAAGGGAAAGGCCTAGCACCAAATTGCATTGGCCATCTGATGCAACTTCTGGAGGCAGTGAAAATGATCCTCAGAATTCTTCCCGACTTCTGTCCTCTGCTGAGATACAGGGTGCTCAAACCTGCTGTATAATGCTTGATATCAAGAGTGAGCGAAACTAATGAAAACATTGTTGGGGTAAAACCTAAAGGGAAATGCCTAGCACCAAATTGCATTGGCCATCTGATCTAACTTCTGGAGGCAGTCAAAATGATCCTTAGAATTCTTCCCTACCTTATTCCTCTGCTGAGATACAGGGTGCTCCAACCCTGCAGTAAAATGCTTGATTTTGACAGTGATAGAAACTAATGAAAACATTGTTGGGGTAAAACCTAAAGGGAAAGGCCTAGCACCAAATTGCATTGGCCATCTGATCTAACTTCTGGAGGCAGTCAAAATGATCCTCAGAATTCTTCCCTACCTTATTCCTGTGCTGAGATACAGGGTGCTCCAACTCTGCAGTAAAATGCTTGATTTTAAGTGATCGAAACTAATGAAAACATAGTTGGGTAAAACCTAAAGGGAAAGACCTAGCACCAAACTGCATTGGCCATCTGATCTAACTTCTGGAGGCAGTCAAAATGATCCTCAGAATTCTTCCCTACCTTATTCCTCTGCTGAGATACAGGGTGCTGCAACCCTGCAGTAAAATGCTTGATTTGAGAGTGATCGAAACTAATGAAAACATTGTTGGGGTAAAACCTAAAGGGAAAGGCCTAGCACCAAATTGCATTGTCCATCTGATCTAACTTCTGGAGGCAGTCAAAATGAGTATTTGAATTCTTCCCTACCTTATTCCTGTGCTGAGATACAGGGTGCTCCAACCCTGCAGTAAAATGCTTGATTTTGAGAGTGATCGAAACTAATGAAAACATTGTTGGGGTAAACCTAAAGGGAAAGGCCTAGCACCAAATTGCATTGGCCATCTGATCTAACTTCTGGAGACAGTCAAAATGATCCTCAGAATTCTTCCCGACTTCTGTCCTCTGCTGAGATACAGGGTGCTCAAACCTGCTGTATAATGCTTGATTTCAAGAGTGATCGAAACTAATGAAAACATTGTTGGGGTAAAACCTAAAGGGAAAGGCCTAGCACCAAATTGCATTGGCCATCTGATCTAACTTCTGGAGACAGTCAAAATGATCCTCAGAATTCTTCCCAACTTCTGTCCTCTACTGAGATACAGGGTGCTCAAACCTGCTGTATAATGCTTGATTTCAAGAGTGAGCGAAACTAATGAAAACATTGTTGGGGTAAAACCTAAAGCGAACGGCCTAGCACTAAATTGCATTTTCCATCTGATCTAACTTCTGGAGGCAGTCAAAATGATCCTAAGAATTCTTCCCTACCTTATTCCTCTGCTGAGATACAGGGTGCTCCAACCCTGCAGTAAAATGCTTGATTTCGAGAGTGAGCGAAACTAATGAAAACATTGTAAGGGTAAAAACCTAAAGTGAAAGGCCTAGCACCAAATTGCATTGGCCATCTGATCTAACTTCTGGAGGCAGTCAAAATGAGTATTTGAATTCCTCCCTACCTTATTCCTGTGCTGAGATAGAGGGTGCTCCAACCCTGCAGTAAAATGCTTGATTTTGAGAGTGATTAAACTAATGAAAACATTGTTGGGGTAAAACCTAAAGGGAAAGGCCTAGCACCAAATTGCATTGTCCATCTGATCTGACTTCTGGAGGCAGTCAAAATGATCCTTAGAATTCTTCCCTACCTTATTCCTGTGCTGAGATACACGGTGTTGCAACCCTGCAGTAAAATGCTTGATTTTGAGAGTGAGCGAAACTAATGAAAACATTGTTGGGGTAAAACCTAAAGGGAAAGGCCTAGCACCAAATTGCATTGGCCATCTGATCTAACTTCTGGAGGCAGTCAAAATGAGTATTTGAATTCTTCCCTACCTTATTCCTGTGCTGAGATACACGGTGTTGCAACCCTGCAGTAAAATGCTTGATTTCGAGAGTGAGCGAAACTAATGAAAACATTGTTGGGGTAAAACCTAAAGGGAAAGGCCTAGCACCAAATTGCATTGGCCATCTGATCTAACTTCTGGAGGCAGTCAAAATGAGTATTTGAATTCTTCCCTACCTTATTCCTGTGCTGAGATACAGGGTGCTCCAACCTGCTCTAAAATGCTTCAATTTTAGAGTGATCGAAACTAATGAAAACATTGTTGGGGTAAAACCTAAAGGGAAAGGCCTAGCACCAAATTGCATTGTCCATCTGATCTAACTTCTGGAGGCAGTCAAAATGATCCTAAGAATTCTTCCCTACCTTATTCCTGTGCTGAGATAAAGGGTCCTCCAACCCTGTAGTAAAATGCTTGATTTCTACAGTGATCGAAACTAATGAAAACATTGTTGGGGTAAAACCTAAAGGGAACGACCTAGCACCAAATTGCATTGGCCATCTGATCTAACCTCTGGAGGCAGTCAAATGAGTATTTGAATTCTTCCTACCTTATTCCTGTGCTGAGATACACGGTGTTGCAACCCTGCAGTAAAATGCTTGATTTCGAGAGTGAGCGAAACTAATGAAAACATTGTTGGGGTAAAACCTAAAGGGAAAGGCCTAGCACCAAATTGCATTGGCCATCTGATCTAACTTCTGGAGGCAGTCAAAATGAGTATTTGAATTCTTCCCTACCTTATTCCTGTGCTGAGAGACAGGGTCCTCCAACCTGCTCTAAAATGCTTCAATTTTAGAGTGATCGAAACTAATGAAAACATTGTTGGGGTAAAACCTAAAGGGAAAGGCCTAGCACCAAATTGCATTGTCCATCTGATCTAACTTCTGGAGGCAGTCAAAATGATCCTGAGAATTCTTCCCGACTTCTGTCCTCTGCTGAGATACAGGGTGCTCAAACCTGCTGTATAATGCTTGATTTCAAGAGTGAGCGAAACTAATGAAAACATTGTTGGGGTAAAACCTAAAGGGAAAGGCCTAGCACCAAATTGCATTGGCCATCTGATCTAACTTCTGGAGACAGTCAAAATGATCCTGAGAATTCTTCCCGACTTCTGTCCTCTGCTGAGATACAGGGTGCTCAAACCTGCTGTATAATGCTTGATTTCAAGAGTGAGCGAAACGAATGAAAACATTGTTGGGGTAAAACCTAAAGGGAAAGGCCTAGCACCAAATTGCATTGGCCATCTGATCTAAATTCTGGAGGCAGTCAAAATGAGTATTTGAATTCTTCCCTACCTTATTCCTCTGCTGAGATACAGGGTGCTCCAATCCTGCAGTAAAATGCTTGATTTCGAGAGTGATCGAAACAAATGAAAACATTGTTGGGGTAAAACCTAAAGGGAAAGGCCTAGCACCAAATTGCATTGGCCATCTGATCTAACCTCTGGAGGCAGTCAATATGAGTATTTGAATTCTTCCCTAACTTATTCCTGTGCTGAGATACACGGTGTTGCAACCCTGCAGTAAAATGCTTGATTTCGAGAGTGAGCGAAACTAATGAAAACATTGTTGGGGTAAAACCTAAAGGGAAAGACCTAGCACCAAATTGCATTGGCCATCTGATCTAACTTCTGGAGGCAGTCAAAATGAGTATTTGAATTCTTCCCTACCTTATTCCTGTGCTGAGATACAGGGTGCTCCAACCTGCTCTAAAATGCTTCAATTTCAGAATGATCGAAACTAATGAAAACATTGTTGGGGTAAAACCTAAAGGGAAAGGCCTAGCACCAAATTGCATTGTCCATCTGATCTAACTTCTGGAGGCAGTCAAAATGATCCTAAGAATTCTTCCCTACCTTATTCCTGTACTGAGATAAAGGGTCCTTCAACCCTGTAGTAAAATCCTTGATTTCGAGAGTGATCGAAACTAATGAAAACATTGTTGGGGTAAAACCTAAAGGGAAAGGCCTAGCACCAAATTGCATTGGCCATCTGATCTAACTTCTGGAGGCAGTCAAAATGATCCTCAGAATTCTTCCCAACTTCTGTCCTCTACTGAGATACAGGGTGCTCAAACATGCTGTATAATGCTTGATTTCAAGAGTGAGCGAAACTAATGAAAACATTGTTGGGGTAAAACCTAAAGGGAACGGCCTAGCACTAAATTGCATTGGCCATCTGATCTAACTTCTGGAGGCAGTCAAAATGAGTATTTGAATTCTTCACTACCTTATTCCTGTGCTGAGATACAGGGTGCTCCAACCCTGCAGTAAAATGCTTGATTTCGAGAGTGAGCGAAACTAATGAAAACATTGTTGGGGTAAAACCTAAAGGAAAGGCCTAGCACCAAATTGCATTGGCCATCTGATCTAACTTCTGGAGGCAGTCAAAATGAGTATTTGAATTCTTCCCTACCTTATTCCTGTGCTGAGATACAGGGTGCTCCAACCCTGCAGTAAAATGCTTGATTTTGAGAGTGATCGAAACTAATGAAAACATTGTTGGGGTAAAACCTAAAGGGAAAGGCCTAGCACCAAATTGATTGTCCATCTGATCTGACTTCTGGAGGCAGTCAAATGAGTATTTGAATTCTTCCCTACCTTATTCCTGTGCTGAGATACACGGTGTTGCAACCCTGCAGTAAAATGCTTGATTTCGAGAGTGAGCGAAACTAATGAAAACATTGTTGGGGTAAAACCTAAAGGGAAAGGCCTAGCACCAAATTGCATTGGCCATCTGATCTAACTTCTGGAGGCAGTCAAAATGAGTATTTGAATTCTTCCCTACCTTATTCCTGTGCTGAGATAAAGGGTGCTCCAACCTGCTCTAAAATGCTTCAATTTCAGAGTGATCGAAACTAATGAAAACATTGTTGGGGTAAAACCTAAAGGGAAAGGCCTAGCACCAAATTGCATTGTCCATCTGATCTAACTTCTGGAGGCAGTCAAAATGATCCTAAGAATTCTTCCCTACCTTATTCCTGTGCTGAGATAAAGGGTCCTCCAACCCTGTAGTAAAATGCTTGATTTCTACAGTGATCGAAACTAATGAAAACATTGTTGGGGTAAAACCTAAAGGGAACGACCTAGCACCAAATTGCGCTGGCCATCTGATCTAAATTCTGGGGGCAGTCAAAATGAGTATTTGAATTCTTCTCTACCTCTTTCCACTGCTGAGATACAGGGTGCTCCAACATGCAGTAAAACGCTTGATTTTGAGAGTGAGCGAATATAATGAAATCATTGTTGGGGTAAAACCTAAAGGGAAAGGCCTAGCACCAAATTGCATTGGCCATCTGATCTAACTTCTGGAGGCAGTCAAAATGAGTATTTCAATTCTTCCTTACCTTATTCCTCTGCTGAGATACAGGGTGCTTCAACCTGCTGTAAAATGCTTGATTTTGAGAGAGAGCGAAACTAATGAAAACATTATTAGCGTAAAACCTAAAGGGAAAGGCCTAGCACCAAATTGCATTGGCCATCTGATCTAAATTCTGGAGACAGTCAAAATGATCTTTAGAATTCTTCCCTACCTCTTTCCTCTGTTGAGATACAGGGTGCTCTAACCTGCAGTAAAATGCGTGATTTCAAGAGTGAGCGAAACTAATGAAAACATTGTTGGGGTAAAACCTAAAGGGAAAGGCCTAGCACCAAATTGCATTGGCCATCTGATCTAACTTCTGGAGACAGTCAAAATGATCCTCAGAATTCTTCCCGACTTCTGTCCTCTGCTGAGATACAGGGTGCTCAAACCTGCTGTATAATGCTTGATTTCAAGAGTGAGCGAAACTAATGAAAACATTGTTGGGGTAAAACCTAAAGGGAAAGGCCTAGCACCAAATTGCATTGGTCATCTGATCTAACTTCTGGAGACAGTCAAAATGATCCTCAGAATTTTCCCGACTTCTGTCCTCTGCTGAGATACAGGGTGCTCAAACCTGCTGTATAATGCTTGATTTCAAGAGTGAGCGAAACAAATGAAAACATTGTTGGGGTAAAACCTAAAGGGAAAGGCCTAGCACCAAATTGCATTGGCCATCTGATCTAACCTCTGGAGGCAGTCAAATGAGTATTTGAATTCTTCCCTACCTTATTCCTGTGCTGAGATACACGGTGTTGCAACCCTGCAGTAAAATGCTTGATTTCGAGAGTGAGCGAAACTAATGAAAACATTGTTGGGGTAAAACCTAAAGGGAAAGGCCTAGCACCAAATTGCATTGGCCATCTGATCTAACTTCTGGAGGCAGTCAAAATGAGTATTTGAATTCTTCCCTACCTTATTCCTGTGCTGAGATACAGGGTGCTCCAACCTGCTCTAAAATGCTTCAATTTCAGAGTGATCGAAACTAATGAAAACATTGTTGGGGTAAAACCTAAAGGGAAAGGCCTAGCACCAAATTGCATTGGCCATCTGATCTAACTTCTGGAGGCAGTCAAAATGATCCTAAGAATTCTTGCCTACCTTATTCCTGTGCTGAGATAAAGGGTCCTCCAACCCTGTAGTAAAATGCTTGATTTCTACAGTGATCGAAACTAATGAAAACATTGTTGGGGTAAAACCTAAAGGGAACGACCAAGCACCAAATTGCACTGGCCATCTGATCTAAATTCTGGGGGCAGTCAAAATGAGTATTTGAATTCTTCTCTACCTCTTTCCACTGCTGAGATACAGGGTGCTCCAACATGCAGTAAAACGCTTGATTTTGAGAGTGATCGAAACTAATGAAAACATTGTTGGGGTAAAACCTAAAGGGAAAGGCCTAGCACCAAATTGCATTGGCCATCTGATCTAACTTCTGGAGGCAGTCAAAATGAGTATTTCAATTCTTCCTTACCTTATTCCTCTGCTGAGATACAGGGTGCTTCAACCTGCTGTAAAATGCTTGATTTTGAGAGTGAGCGAAACTAATGAAAACATTATTAGCGTAAAACCTAAAGGGAAAGGCCTAGCACCAAATTGCATTGGCCATCTGATCTAACTTCTGGAGGCAGTCAAAATGATGATTTCAGAATTCTTCCCTACCTTATTCCTCTGCTGAGATACAGGGTGCTTGCAATTCCCCTGCAGTAAAATGCTTGATTTTGAGAGTGAGCGAAACTAATGAAAACATTGTTGGGGTAAAACCTAAAGGGAAAGGCCTAGCACCAAATTGCATTGGCCATCTGATCTAACTTCTGGAGGCAGTCAAAATGATCCTAAGAATTCTTGCCTACCTTATTCCTGTGCTGAGATAAAGGGTCCTCCAACCCTGTAGTAAAATGCTTGATTTCGAGAGGGAGCGAAACTAATGAAAACATTGTTGGGGTAAAACCTAAAGGGAAAGGCCTAGCACCAAATTGCATTGGCCATCTGATCTAACTTCTGGAGGCAGTCAAAATGATCCTTTGAATTCTTCCTACCTCTTTCCTCTGCTGAGATACAGGGTGCTCCAACCTGCAGTAAAATGCTTGATTTGAGAGTGAGCGAAACTAATGAAAACATTGTTGGGGTAAAACCTAAAGGGAAAGGCCTAGCACCAAATTGCATTGGCCATCTGATCTAACTTCTGGAGGCAGTCAAAATGAGTATTTGAATTCTTCCCTACCTTATTCCTGTGCTGAGATACAGGGTGCTCCAACCCTGCAGTAAAATGCTTGATTTTGAGAGTGATTGAAACTAATGAAAACATTGTTGGGGTAAAACCTAAAGGGAAAGGCCTAGCACCAAATTGCATTGTCCATCTGATCTAACTTCTGGAGGCAGTCAAAATGATTTGAATTCTTCCCTACCTTATTCCTGTGCTGAGATACACGGTGTGCTGCAACCCTGCAGTAAAATGCTTGATTTGAGAGTGAGCGAAACTAATGAAAACATTGTTGGGGTAAAACCTAAAGGGAAAGGCCTAGCACCAAATTGCATTGGCCATCTGATCTAACTTCTGGAGGCAGTCAAAATGAGTATTTGAATTCTTCCCTACCTTATTCCTGTGCTGAGATACAGGGTGCTCCAACCTGCAGTAAAATGCTTGATTTTTAGAGTGATCGAAACTAATGAAAACATTGTTGGGGTAAAACCTAAAGGGAAAGGCCTAGCACCAAATTGCATTGGCCATCTGATCTAACTTCTGGAGGCAGTCAAAATGATCCTCAGAATTCTTCCCAACTTCTGTCCTCTGCTGAGATACAGGGTGCTCAAACCTGCTGTATAATGCTTGATTTCAAGAGTGAGCGAAACTAATGAAAACATTGTTGGGGTAAAACCTAAAGGGAAAGGCCTAGCACCAAATTGCATTGGCCATCTGATCTAACTTCTGGAGGCAGTCAAAATGAGTATTTGAATTCTTCCTACCTTATTCCTCTGCTGAGATACAGGGTGCTCCAACCCTGCAGTAAAATGCTTGATTTCGAGAGTGAGCGAAACTAATGAAAACATTGTAAGGGTAAAAACCTAAAGTGAAAGGCCTAGCACCAAATTGCATTGGCCATCTGATCTAACTTCTGGAGGCAGTCAAAATGAGTATTTGAATTCCTCCCTACCTTATTCCTGTGCTGAGATAGAGGGCGCTCCAACCCTGCAGTAAAATGCTTGATTTTGAGAGTGATCGAAACTAATGAAAACATTGTTGGGGTAAAACCTAAAGGGAAAGGCCTAGCACCAAATTGGATTGTCCATCTGATCTGACTTCTGGAGGCAGTCAAAATGAGTATTTGAATTCTTCCCTACCTTATTCCTGTGCTGAGATACACGGTGTTGCAACCCTGCAGTAAAATGCTTGATTTCGAGAGTGAGCGAAACTAATGAAAACATTGTTGGGGTAAAACCTAAAGGGAAAGGCCTAGCACCAAATTGCATTGGCCATCTCAACTAACTTCTGGAGGCAGTCAAAATGAGTATTTGAATTCTTCCCTACCTTATTCCTGTGCTGAGATAAAGGGTGCTCTAACCTGCTCTAAAATGCTTCAATTTCAGAGTGATCGAAACTAATGAAAACATTGTTGGGGTAAAACCTAAAGGGAAAGGCCTAGCACCAAATTGCATTGTCCATCTGATCTAACTTCTGGAGGCAGTCAAAATGATCCTAAGAATTCTTCCCTACCTTATTCCTGTGCTGAGATAAAGGGTCCTCCAACCCTGTAGTAAAATGCTTGATTTCTACAGTGATCGAAACTAATGAAAACATTGTTGGGGTAAAACCTAAAGGGAACGACCTAGCACCAAATTGCGCTGGCCATCTGATCTAAATTCTGGGGGCAGTCAAAATGAGTATTTGAATTCTTCTCTACCTCTTTCCACTGCTGAGATACAGGGTGCTCCAACATGCAGTAAAACGCTTGATTTTGAGAGTGAGCGAATATAATGATATCATTGTTGGGGTAAAACCTAAAGGGAAAGGCCTAGCACCAAATTGCATTGGCCATCTGATCTAACTTCTGGAGGCAGTCAAAATGAGTACTTCAATTCTTCCTTACCTTATTCCTCTGCTGAGATACAGGGTGCTTCAACCTGCTGTAAAATGCTTGATTTTGAGAGAGAGCGAAACTAATGAAAACATTATTAGCGTAAAACCTAAAGGGAAAGGCCTAGCACCAAATTGCATTGGCCATCTGATCTAAATTCTGGAGACAGTCAAAATGATCTTTAGAATTCTTCCCTACCTCTTTCCTCTGTTGAGATACAGGGTGCTCTAACCCTGCAGTAAAATGCGTGATTTCAAGAGTGAGCGAAACTAATGAAAACATTGTTGGGGTAAAACCTAAAGGGAAAGGCCTAGCACCAAATTGCATTGGCCATCTGATCTAACTTCTGGAGACAGTCAAAATGATCCTCAGAATTCTTCCCGACTTCTGTCCTCTGCTGAGATACAGGGTGCTCAAACCTGCTGTATAATGCTTGATTTCAAGAGTGAGCGAAACGAATGAAAACATTGTTGGGGTAAAACCTAAAGGGAAAGGCCTAGCACCAAATTGCATTGGTCATCTGATGCAACTTCTGGAGACAGTCAAAATGATCCTCAGAATTTTTCCCGACTTCTGTCCTCTGCTGAGATACAGGGTGCTCAAACCTGCTGTATAATGCTAGATTTCAAGAGTGAGCGAAACAAATGAAAACATTGTTGGGGTAAAACCTAAAGGGAAAGGCCTAGCACCAAATTGCATTGGCCATCTGATCTAACCTCTGGAGGCAGTCAATATGAGTATTTGAATTCTTCCCTACCTTATTCCTGTGCTGAGATACACGGTGTTGCAACCCTGCAGTAAAATGCTTGATTTCGAGAGTGAGCGAAACTAATGAAAACATTGTTGGGGTAAAACCTAAAGGGAAAGGCCTAGCACCAAATTGCATTGGCCATCTGATCTAACTTCTGGAGGCAGTCAAAATGAGTATTTGAATTCTTCCCTACCTTATTCCTGTGCTGAGATACAGGGTGCTCCCACCTGCTCTAAAATGCTTCAATTTCAGAGTGATCGAAACTAATGAAAACATTGTTGGGGTAAAACCTAAAGGGAAAGGCCTAGCACCAAATTGCATTCGCCATCTGATCTAACTTCTGGAGGCACTCAAAATGATCCTAAGAATTCTTGCCTACCTTATTCCTGTGCTGAGTTAAAGGGTCCTCCAACACTGTAGTAAAATGCTTGATTTCTACAGTGATCGAAACTAATGAAAACATTGTTGGGGTAAAACCTAAAGAGAACGACCAAGCACCAAATTGCGCTGGCCATCTGATCTAAATTCTGGGGGCAGTCAAAATGAGTATTTGAATTCTTCTCTACCTCTTTCCACTGCTGAGATACAGGGTGCTCCAACATGCAGTAAAACACTTAATTTTGAGAGTGAGCGAATATAATGAAATCATTGTTGGGGTAAAACCTAAAGGGAAAGACCTAGCACCAAATTGCATTGGCCATCTGATCTAACTTCTGGAGGCAGTCAAAATGAGTATTTCAATTCTTCCTTACCTTATTCCTCTGCTGAGATACAGGGTGCTTCAACCTGCTGTAAAATGCTTGATTTTGAGAGTGAGCGAAACTAATGAAAACATTATTAGCGTAAAACCTAAAGGGAAAGGCCTAGCGCCAATTTGCATTGGCCATCTGATCTAACTTCGGGAGACAGTCAAAATGATCTTTAGAATTCTTCCCGACTTCTGTCCTCTGTTGAGATACAGGGTGCTCTAACCCTGCAGTAAAATGCGTGATTTCAAGATGAGTGAAACTAATGAAAACATTGTTGGGGTAAAACCTAAAGGGAAAGGCCTAGCACCAAATTGCATTGGCCATCTGATCTAACCTCTGGAGGCAGTCAATATGAGTATTTGAATTCTTCCCTACCTTATTCCTGTGCTGAGATACACGGTGTTGCAACCCTGCAGTAAAATGCTTGATTTCGAGAGTGAGCGAAACTAATGAAAACATTGTTGGGGTAAAACCTAAAGGGAAAGGCCTAGCACCAAATTGCATTGGCCATCTCATCTAACTTCTGGAGGCAGTCAAAATGAGTATTTGAATTCTTCCCTACCTTATTCCTGTGCTGAGATACAGGGTGCTCCAACCTGCTGTAAAATGCTTCAATTTCAGAGTGATCGAAACTAATGAAAACATTGTTGGGGTAAAACCTAAAGGGAAAGGCCTAGCACCAAATTGCATTGGCCATCTGATCTAACTTCTGGAGACAGTCAAAATGATCCTCAGAATTCTTCCCGACTTCTGTCCTCTGCTGAGATACAGGGAGCTCCAACCCTGCAGTAAAATGCTTCATTTCGAGAGTGATCAAAACTAATGAAAACATTGTTGGGGTAAAACCTAAAGAGAATGGCCTAGCACCAAATTGCATTGGCCATCTGATCTAACTTCTGGAGGCAGTCAAAATGATCCTTAGAAGTCTTCCCTACCTTATTCCTGTGCTGAGATACAGGGTTCTCCATCCCTGCACTAAAATGCTTGATTTCGAAAGTAAGCGAAACTAATGAAAACATTGTTGGGGTAAAACCTAAAGGGAAAGGCCTAGCACCAAATTGCATTGGCCATCTGATCTAACTTCTGGAGGCAGTCAAAATGAGTATTTGAATTCTTCCCTACCTTATTCCTGTGCTGAGATAGAGGGTGCTCCAACCCTGCAGTAAAATGCTTGATTTTGAGAGTGATTGAAACTAATGAAAACATTGTTGGGGTAAAACCTAAAGGGAAAGGCCTAGCACCAAATTGCATTGGCCATCTGATCTAACTTCTGGAGGCAGTCAAAATGATCCTAAGAATTCTTCCCTACCTTATTCCTGTGCTGAGATACAGGGTCCTCCAACCCTGTAGTAAAATGCTTCCATTTCAGAGTGATCAAAACTAATGAAAACATTGTTGGGGTAAAACCTAAAGGGAAAGGCCTAGCACCAAATTGCATTGGTCATCTGATCTAGCTTCTGGAGGCAGTCAAAATGATCCTCAGAATTCTTCCCGACTTCTGTCCTCTGCTGAGATACAGGGTGCTCAAACCTGCTGTATAATGCTTGATTTCAAGAGTGAGCGAAACTAATGAAAACATTGTTGGGGTAAAACCTAAAGGGAAAGGCCTAGCACCAAATTGCACTGGCCATCTGATCTAAATTCTGGAGGCAGTCAAAATGAGTATTTGAATTCTTCCCTACCTTATTCCTCTGCTGAGATACACGGTGTTGCAACCCTGCAGTAAAATGCTTGATTTTGACAGTGATAGAAACTAATGAAAACATTATTGGGGTAAAACCTAAAGGGAAAGGCCTAGCACCAAATTGCATTGGCCATCTGATCTAACTTCTGGAGGCAGTCAAAATGATCCTAATAATTCTTCCCTACCTTATTCCTGTGCTGAGATACAGTGTCCTCTAACCCTGTAGTAAAATGCTTGATTTCTACAGTGATCGAAACTAATGAAAACATTGTTGGGGTAAAACCTAAAGGGAACGGCCTAGCACTAAATTGCATTGTCCATCTGATCTAACTTCTGGAGGCAGTGAAAATGAGTATTTGAATTCTTCCCTACCTTATTCCTCTGCTGAGAACAGGGTGCTCCAACCCTGCAGTAAAATGCTTGATTTCGAGAGTGAGCGAAACTAATAAAAACATTGTTGGGGTAAAACCTAAAGGGAAAGGCCTAGCACCAAATTGCATTGGCCATCTGATCTAACTTCTGGAGGCAGTCAAAATGAGTATTTGAATTCTTCCCTACCTTATTCCTGTGCTGAGATAGAGGGTGCTCCAACCCTGTAGTAAAATGCTTGATTTCGAGAGTGAGCGAGACTAATGAAAACATTGTAAGGGTAAAAACCTAAAGTGAAAGGCCTAGCACCAAATTGCATTGGCCATCTGATCTAACTTCTGGAGGCAGTCAAAATGAGTATTTGAATTCTTACCTACCTTATTCCTGTGCTGAGATAGAGGGTGCTCCAACCCTGCAGTAAAATGCTTGATTTTGAGAGTGATTGAAACTAATGAAAACATTGTTGGGGTAAAACCTAAAGGGAAAGGCCTAGCACCAAATTGCATTGTCCATCTGATCTGACTTCTGGAGGCAGTCAAAATGATCCTTAGAATTCTTCCTACCTTATTCCTGTGCTGAGATACAGGGTGCTCTACCCTGCAGTAAAATGCTTGATTTGAGAGTGAGCGAAACTAATGAAAACATTGTTGGGGTAAAACCTAAAGGGAAAGGCCTAGCACCAAATTGCATTGGCCATCTGATCTAACTTCTGGAGGCAGTCAAAATGATATTTAGAATTCTTCCCTACCTTATTCCTGTGCTGAGATACAGGGTGCTCCAAACCTGCAGTAAAATGCTTGATTTCGAGAGTGATCAAAACTAATGAAAACATTGTTGGGGTAAAACCTAAAGGAAAGGCCTAGCACCAAATTGCATTGGCCATCTGATCTAACTTCTGGAGGCAGTCAAAATGATCCTTAGAATTCTTCCCTACCTTATTCCTGTGCTGAGATACAGGGTTCTCCAACCCTGCACTAAAATGCTTGATTTCAAGAGTGAGCGAAACTAATGAAAACATTGTTGGGGTAAAACCTAAAGGGAAAGGCCTAGCACCAAATTGCATTGGCCATCTGATCTAACTTCTGGAGACAGTCAAAATGATCCTCAGAATTCTTCCCGACTTCTGTCCTCTGCTGAGATACAGGGTGCTCAAACCTGCTGTATAATGCTTGATTTCAAGAGTGAGCGAAACTAATGAAAACATTGTTGGGGTAAAACCTAAAGGAAAGGCCTAGCACCAAATTGCATTGGCCATCTGATCTAATTCTGGAGGCAGTCAAAATGAGTATTTGAATTCTTCCCTACCTTATTCCTCTGCTGAGATACAGGGTGTTGCAACCCTGCAGTAAAATGCTTGATTTTGAGAGAGTGAGCGAAACTAATGAAAACATTGTTGGGGTAAAACCTAAAGGGAAAGGCCTAGCACCAAATTGCATTGGCCATCTGATCTAACTTCTGGAGGCAGTCAAAATGAGTATTTGAATTCTTCCCTACCTTATTCCTGTGCTGAGATACAGGGTCCTCCAACCCTGTAGTAAAATGCTTGATTTCTAGAGTGATCGAAATTAATGAAAACATTGTTGGGGTAAAACCTAAAGGGAAAGGCCTAGCACCAAATTGCATTGGCCATCTGATCTAACTTCTGGAGGCAGTCAAAATGAGTATTTGAATTCTTCCCTACCTTATTCCTCTGCTGAGATACAGGGTGCTCCAACCCTGCAGTAAAATGCTTGATTTGAGAGTGAGCGAAACTAATGAAAACATTGTTGGGGTAAAACCTAAAGGGAAAGGCCTAGCACCAAATTGCATTGGCCATCTGATCTAACTTCTGGAGGCAGTCAAAATGAGTATTTGAATTCTTCCCTACCTTATTCCTCTGCTGAGATACAGGGTGCTCCAACCCTGCAGTAAAATGCTTGATTTTGAGAGTGATTGAAACTAATGAAAACATTGTTGGGGTAAAACCTAAAGGGAAAGGCCTAGCACCAAATTGCATTGGCCATCTGATCTAACTTCTGGAGGCAGTCAAAATGATCCTTAGAATTCTTCCCTACCTTTTTCCTCTGCTGAGATACAGGGTGCTCCAACCCTGCAGTAAAATGCTTGATTTTGAGAGTGAGCGAAACTAATGAAAACATTGTTGGGGTAAAACCTAAAGGGAAAGGCCTAGCACCAAATTGCATTGGCCATCTGATCTAACTTCTGGAGACAGTCAAAATGATCCTCAGAATTCTTCCCGACTTCTGTCCTCTACTGAGATACAGGGTGCTCAAACATGCTGTATAATGCTTGATTTCAAGAGTGAGCGAAACTAATGAAAACATTGTTGGGGTAAAACCTAAAGGGAAAGGCCTAGCACCAAATTGCATTGTCCATCTGATCTAACTTCTGGAGGCAGTCAAAATGAGTATTTGAATTCTTCCTACCTTATTCCTCTGCTGAGATACAGGGTGCTCCAACCCTGCAGTAAAATGCTTGATTTCGAGAGTGAGCGAAACTAATGAAAACATTGTTGGGGTAAAACCTAAAGGAAAGGCCTAGCACCAAATTGCATTGGCCATCTGATCTAACTTCTGGAGGCAGTCAAAATGAGTATTTGAATTCTTCCCTACCTTATTCCTGTGCTGAGATACAGGGTGCTCCAACCCTGCAGTAAAATGCTTGATTTTGAGAGTGATTGAAACTAATGAAAACATTGTTGGGGTAAAACCTAAAGGGAAAGGCCTAGCACCAAATTGCATTGTCCATCTGATCTAACTTCTGGAGGCAGTCAAAATGATATTTGAATTCTTCCCTACCTTATTCCTGTGCTGAGATACACGGTGTTGCAACCCTGCAGTAAAATGCTTGATTTCGAGAGTGAGCGAAACTAATGAAAACATTGTTGGGGTAAAACCTAAAGGGAAAGGCCTTACACCAAATTGCATTGTCCATCTGATCTAACTTCTGGAGGCAGTCAAAATGATCCTAAGAATTCTTCCCTACCTTATTCCTCTGCTGAGATAAAGGGTCCTCCAACCCTGTAGTAAAATGCTTGATTTCTACAGTGATCGAAACTAATGAAAACATTGTTGGGGTAAAACCTAAAGGGAACGACCTAGCACCAAATTGCGCTGGCCATCTGATCTAAATTCTGGGGGCAGTCAAAATGACTATTTGAATTCTTCTCTACCTCTTTCCACTGCTGAGATACAGGGTGCTCAAACATGCAGTAAAACGCTTTATTTTCAGAGTGAGCGAATATAATGAAATCATTGTTGGGGTAAAACCTAAAGGGAAAGGCCTAGCACCAAATTGCATTGGCCATCTGATCTAACTTCTGGAGGCAGTCAAAATGAGTATTTCAATTCTTCCTTACCTTATTCCTCTGCTGAGATACAGGGTGCTTCAACCTGCTGTAAAATGCTTGATTTTGAGAGAGAGCGAAACTAATGAAAACATTATTAGCGTAAAACCTAAAGGGAAAGGCCTAGCACTAAATTGCATTGGCCATCTGATCTAACTTCTGGAGGCAGTCAAAATGATCTTTAGAATTCTTCCCTACCTCTTTCCTCTGTTGAGATACAGGGTGCTCCAACCCTGCAGTAAAATGCGTGATTTCAAGAGTGAGCGAAACTAATGAAAACATTGTTGGGGTAAAACCTAAAGGGAAAGGCCTAGCACCAAATTGCATTGGCCATCTGATCTAACTTCTGGAGACAGTCAAAATGATCCTCAGAATTCTTCCCGACTTCTGTCCTCGGCTGAGATACAGGGTGCTCAAACCTGCTGTATAATGCTTGATTTCAAGAGTGAGCGAAATAATGAAAACATTGTTGGGGTAAAACCTAAAGGGAAAGGCCTAGCACCAAATTGCATTGGCCATCTGATCTAACTTCTGGAGACAGTCAAAATGATCCTCAGAATTCTTCCCGACTTCTGTCCTCTGCTGAGATACAGGGTGCTCAAACCTGCTGTATAATGCTTGATTTCAAGAGTGAGCGAAACTAATGAAAACATTGTTGGGGTAAAACCTAAAGGGAAAGGCCTAGCACCAAATTGCATTGGCCATCTGATCTAACTTCTGGAGGCAGTCAAAATGAGTATTTGAATTCTTCCCTACCTTATTCCTCTGCTGAGATACAGGGTGCTCAAACCTGCTGTAAAATGCTTGATTTCAGAGTGATCGAAACTAATGAAAACATTGTTGGGGTAAAACCTAAAGGGAAAGGCCTAGCACCAAATTGCATTGTCCATCTGATCTAACTTCTGGAGGCAGTCAAAATGATATTTGAATTCTTCCCTACCTTATTCCTGTACTGAGATAAAGGGTCCTCCAACCCTGTAGTAAAATCCTTGATTTCTACAGTGATCGAAACTAATGAAAACATTGTTGGGGTAAAACCTAAAGGGAAAGGCCTAGCACCAAATTGCATTGGCCATCTGATGTAACTTCTGGAGGCAGTCAAAATGAGTATTTCAATTCTTCCTTACCTTATTCCTCTGCTGAGATACAGGGTGCTTCAACCTGCTGTAAAATGCTTGATTTTGAGAGTGAGCGAAACTAATGAAAACATTATTAGCGTAAAACCTAAAGGGAAAGGCCTAGCACCAAATTGCATTGGCCATCTGATCTAACTTCTGGAGACAGTCAAAATGATCCTCAGAATTCTTCCCGACTTCTGTCCTCTGCTGAGATACAGGGTGCTCAAACCTGCTGTATAATGCTTGATTTCAAGAGTGAGCGAAACAAATGAAAGCATTGTTGGGGTAAAACCTAAAGGGAAAGGCCTAGCACCAAATTGCATTGGCCATCTGATCTAACTTCTGGAGACAGTCAAAATGATCCTCAGAGTTCCTCCCGACTTCTGTCCTCTGCTGAGATACAGGGAGCTCAAACCTGCTGTACAATGCTTGATTTCAAGAGTGAGCGAAACTAATGAAAACATTGTTGGGGTAAAACCTAAAGGGAAAGGCCTAGCACCAAATTGCATTGGCCATCTGATCTAAATTCTGGAGGCAGTCAAAGTGAGTATTTGAATTCTTCCCTACCTTATTCCTCTGCTGAGATACAGGGTGCTGCAAACCTGCAGTAAAATGCTTGATTTCGAGAGTGATCGAAACAAATGAAAACATTGTTGGGGTAAAACCTAAAGGGAAAGGCCTAGCACCAAATTGCATTGGCCATCTGATCTAACCTCTGGAGGCAGTGAATATGAGTATTTGAATTCTTCCCTACCTTATTCCTGTGCTGAGATACACGGTGTTGCAACCCTGCAGTAAAATGCTTGATTTCGAGAGTGAGCGAAACTAATGAAAACATTGTTGGGGTAAAACCTAAAGGGAAAGACCTAGCACCAAATTGCATTGGCCATATGATCTAACCTCTGGAGGCAGTGAATATGAGTATTTGAATTCTTCCCTACCTTATTCCTGTGCTGAGATACACGGTGTTGCAACCCTGCAGTAAAATGCTTGATTTCGAGAGTGAGCGAAACTAATGAAAACATTATTGGGGTAAAACCTAAAGGGAAAGGCCTAGCACCAAATTGCATTGGCCATCTGATCTAACTTCTGGAGGCAGTCAAAATGAGTATTTGAATTCTTCCCTACCTAATTCCTCCGCTGAGATACACTGAGCTCCAACCTGCTGTAAAATACTTGATTTTGAGAGTCATAGAAACTAATGAAAACATTGTTGGGGTAAAACCTAAAGGGAAAGACCTAGCACCAAATTGCATTGGCCATCTGATCTAACTTCTGGAGGCAGTCAAAACGATCCTAAGAATTCTTCCCTACCTTATTCCTCTGCTGAGATAAAGGGTCCTCCAACCCTGTAGTAAAATGCTTGATTTCTACAGTGATCGAAACTAATGAAAACATTGTTGGGGTAAAACCTAAAGGGAACGACCTAGCACCAAATTGCACTGGCCATCTGATCTAAATTCTGGGGGCAGTCAAAATGAGTATTTGAATTCTTCCCTACCTCTTTCCTCTGCTGAGATACAGGGTGCTCAAACCTGCTCTAAAACGCTTGATTTTGAGAGTGAGCGAATATAATGAAATCATTGTTGGGGTAAAACCTAAAGGGAAAGGCCTAGCACCAAATTGCATTGGCCATCTGATCTAACTTCTGGAGGCAGTCAAAATGAGTATTTCAATTCTTCCTTACCTTATTCCTCTGCTGAGATACAGGGTGCTCCAACCTGCTGTAAAATGCTAGATTTCGAGAGTGAGCGAAACTAATGAAAACATTATTAGCGTAAAACCTAAAGGGAAAGGCCTAGCACCAAATTGCATTGGCCATCTGATCTAACTTCTGGAGACAGTCAAAATGATCTTTAGAATTCTTCCCTACCTCTTTCCTCTGTTGAGATACAGGGTGCTCTAACCCTGCAGTAAAATGCGTGATTTCAAGAGTGAGCGAAACTAATGAAAACATTGTTGGGGTAAAACCTAAAGTGAAAGACCTAGCACCAAATTGCATTGGCCATCTGATCTAAATTCTGGAGACAGTCAAAATGATATTTAGAATTCTTCCCTACCTCTTTCCTCTGTTGAGATACAGGGTGCTCTAACCCTGCAGTAAAATGCGTGATTTCAAGAGTGAGCGAAACTAATGAAAACATTTTCAGCGTAAAACCTAAAGGGAAAGGCCTAGCACCAAATTGCATTGGCCATCTGATCTAACTTCTGGAGACAGTCAAAATGATCCTCAGAGTTCTTCCCGACTTCTGTCCTCTGCTGAGATACAGGGTGCTCAAACCTGCTGTAAAATGCTTGATTTCAAGAGTGAGCGAAACTAATGAAAACATTGTTGGGGTAAAATCTAAAGGGAAAGGCCTAGCACCAAATTGCATTGGCCATCTGATCTAACTTCTGGAGACAGTCAAAATGATCCTCAGAATTCTTCCCGACTTCTGTCCTCTGCTGAGATACAGGGTGCTCAAACCTGCTGTATAATGCTTGATTTCAAGAGTGAGCGAAACTAATGAAAACATTGTTGGGGTAAAACCTAAAGGGAAAGGCCTAGCACCAAATTGCATTGGCCATCTGATCTAAATTCTGGAGGCAGTCAAAGTGAGTATTTGAATTCTTCCCTACCTTATTCCTCTGCTGAGATACAGGGTGCTCCAATCCTGCAGTAAAATGCTTGATTTCGAGAGTGATCGAAACAAATGAAAACATTGTTGGGGTAAAACCTAAAGGGAAAGGCCTAGCACCAAATTGCATTGGCCATCTGATCTAAATTCTGGAGGCAGTCAATATGAGTATTTGAATTCTTCCCTAACTTATTCCTGTGCTGAGATACACGGTGTTGCAACCCTGCAGTAAAATGCTTGATTTCGAGAGTGAGCGAAACTAATGAAAACATTGTTGGGGTAAAACCTAAAGGGAAAGGCCTAGCACCAAATTGCATTGGCCATCTCATCGAACTTCTGGAGGCAGTCAAAATGAGTATTTGAATTCTTCCCTACCTTATTCCTGTGCTGAGATACAGGGTGCTCCAACCTGCTCTAAAATGCTTCAATTTCAGAGTGATCGAAACTAATGAAAACATTGTTGGGGTAAAACCTAAAGGGAAAGGCCTAGCACCAAATTGCATTGTCCATCTGATCTAACTTCTGGAGGCAGTCAAAATGATCCTAAGAATTCTTCCCTACCTTATTCCTGTACTGAGATAAAGGGTCCTCCAACCCTGTAGTAAAATCCTTGATTTCTACAGTGATCGAAACTAATGAAAACATTGTTGGGGTAAAACCTAAAGGGAACGACCTAGCACCAAATTGCGCTGGCCATCTGATCTAAATTCTGGGGGCAGTCAAAATGAGTATTTGAATTCTTCTCTACCTCTTTCCACTGCTGAGATACAGGGTGCTCCAACATGCAGGAAAACGCTTGATTTTGAGAGTGAGCGAATATAATGAAATCATTGTTGGGGTAAAACCTAAAGGGAAAGGCCTAGCACCAAATTGCATTGGCCATCTGATCTAACTTCTGGAGGCAGTCAAAATGAGTATTTCAATTCTTCCTTACCTTATTCCTCTGCTGAGATACAGGGTGCTCCAACCTGCTGTAAAATGCTAGATTTCGAGAGTGAGCGAAACTAATGAAAACATTATTAGCGTAAAACCTAAAGGGAAAGGCCTAGCACCAAATTGCATTGGCCATCTGATCTAACTTCTGGAGACAGTCAAAATGATCTTTAGAATTCTTCCCTACCTCTTTCCTCTGTTGAGATACAGGGTGCTCTAACCCTGCAGTAAAATGCGTGATTTCAAGAGTGAGCGAAACTAATGAAAACATTGTTGGGGTAAAACCTAAAGTGAAAGACCTAGCACCAAATTGCATTGGCCATCTGATCTAAATTCTGGAGACAGTCAAAATGATATTTAGAATTCTTCCCTACCTCTTTCCTCTGTTGAGATACAGGGTGCTCTAACCCTGCAGTAAAATGCGTGATTTCAAGAGTGAGCGAAACTAATGAAAACATTTTTAGCGTAAAACCTAAAGGGAAAGGCCTAGCACCAAATTGCATTGGCCATCTGATCTAACTTCTGGAGACAGTCAAAATGATCCTCAGAGTTCTTCCCGACTTCTGTCCTCTGCTGAGATACAGGGTGCTCAAACCTGCTGTAAAATGCTTGATTTCAAGAGTGAGCGAAACTAATGAAAACATTGTTGGGGTAAAATCTAAAGGGAAAGGCCTAGCACCAAATTGCATTGGCCATCTGATCTAACTTCTGGAGACAGTCAAAATGATCCTCAGAATTCTTCCCGACTTCTGTCCTCTGCTGAGATACAGGGTGCTCAAACCTGCTGTATAATGCTTGATTTCAAGAGTGAGCGAAACTAATGAAAACATTGTTGGGGTAAAACCTAAAGGGAAAGGCCTAGCACCAAATTGCATTGGCCATCTGATCTAAATTCTGGAGGCAGTCAAAGTGAGTATTTGAATTCTTCCCTACCTTATTCCTCTGCTGAGATACAGGGTGCTCCAATCCTGCAGTAAAATGCTTGATTTCGAGAGTGATCGAAACAAATGAAAACATTGTTGGGGTAAAACCTAAAGGGAAAGGCCTAGCACCAAATTGCATTGGCCATCTGATCTAATTCTGGAGGCAGTCAAATGAGTATTTGAATTCTTCCCTAACTTATTCCTGTGCTGAGATACACGGTGTTGCAACCCTGCAGTAAAATGCTTGATTTCGAGAGTGAGCGAAACTAATGAAAACATTGTTGGGGTAAAACCTAAAGGGAAAGGCCTAGCACCAAATTGCATTGGCCATCTCATCGAACTTCTGGAGGCAGTCAAAATGAGTATTTGAATTCTTCCCTACCTTATTCCTGTGCTGAGATACAGGGTGCTCCAACCTGCTCTAAAATGCTTCAATTTCAGAGTGATCGAAACTAATGAAAACATTGTTGGGGTAAAACCTAAAGGGAAAGGCCTAGCACCAAATTTCATTGGCCATCTGATCTAACTTCTGGAGGCAGTCAAAATGAGTATTTGAATTCTTCCCTACCTAATTCCTCCGCTGAGATACACTGAGCTCTAACCTGCTGTAAAATGCTTGATTTTGAGAGTCATAGAAACTAATGAAAACATTGTTGGGGTAAAATCTAAAGGGAAAGGCCTAGCACCAAATTGCATTGGCCATCTGATCTAACTTCTGGAGGCAGTCAAAACGATCCTAAGAATTCTTCCCTACCTTATTCCTCTGCTGAGATAAAGGGTCCTCCAACCCTGTAGTAAAATGCTTGATTTCTACAGTGATCGAAACTAATGAAAACATTGTTGGGGTAAAACCTAAAGGGAACGACCTAGCACCAAATTGCACTGGCCATCTGATCTAAATTCTGGGGGCAGTCAAAATGAGTATTTGAATTCTTCCCTACCTCTTTCCTCTGCTGAGATACAGGGTGCTCAAACCTGCTCTAAAACGCTTGATTTTGAGAGTGAGCGAATATAATGAAATCATTGTTGGGGTAAAACCTAAAGGGAAAGGCCTAGCACCAAATTGCATTGGCCATCTGATCTAACTTCTGGAGGCAGTCAAAATGAGTATTTGAATTCTTACCTACCTTATTCCTCTGCTCAGATAGAAGTTGCTCCAACCTGCTGTGAAATGCTTGCTTTCGAGAGTGAGCGAAAGTAATGAAAACATTGTTGGGGTAAAACCTAAAGGGAAAGGCCTAGCACCAAATTGCATTGGCCATCTAACCTAAATTCTGGAGGCAGTCAAAATGAGAATTTGAATTCCTCCCTACCTTATTCCTCTGCTCAGATACAGGGTGCTACAACCTCCTGTAAAATACTTGATTTCGAGAGTGAGCGAAACAAATGAAAACATTATTGGGGTAAAACCTAAAGGGAAAGGCCTAGCACCAAATTGCATTGGCCATCTGATCTAACTTCGGGAGACAGTCAAAATGATCCTTAGAATTCTTCCCTACCTTATTCCTGTGCAGAGATACAGGGTGCTCCAACCTGCTGTAAAATGCTTGCTTTCGAGAGTGAGGGAAACTAACGAAAACATTGTTGTGGAAAAACTGAATGGGAAAGGCCTAGCACCAAATTGCATTGGCCATCTGATCTAACTTCTGGAGGCAGTCAAAATGATCCTAAGAATTCTTCCCTACCTTATTCCTCTGCTCAGATACAAGGTGCTCCAACCTGCTGTCAAATGCTTGAATTCGAGATTGAGGGAAACTAATGAAAACATTGTTAGGGTAAAACCTAAAGGGAAAGGCCTAGCACCAAATTGCGTTGGCCATCTGATCTAACTTGTGGAGAGAGTCAAAATAATCCTTAGAATTCTTCCCTACCTCTTTCCTCTGCTGAAATACAGGGTGCTCCAACCTACTGTAAATTGCTTGATTTCAAGAGTGAGCGAAACTAATGAAAACATTGTTGGGGTAAAACCTAAAGGGAAAGGCCTAGCACCAAATTGCATTTGCCAACTGATGTAACTTCTGGAGGCAGTCAAAATGAGTATTTGAATTCGTCCTTACCTTATTCCTGTGCTGAGATACAGGGTGCTCCAACCCTGCAGTAAAATGCTTGATGTCGAGAGTGAGCGAAACTAATGAAAACATTGTTGGAGTAAAGCCTAAAGGGAAAGGCCTAGCACCAAATTGCATTGGCCATCTGATCTAACTTCTGGAGGCAGTCAAAATGATCCTTAGAATTCTTCCCTACCTCTTTCCTCTGCTGAGATACAGGGTGCTCAAGACTGCTGAAAAATGCTTGATTTCGAGAGTGAGCGAAACTAATGAAAACATTATTGGGGTAAAACCTAAAGGGAAAGGCCTAGCACCTAATTGCATTTGCCAACTGATGTAACTTCTGGTGGCAGTCAAAATGAGTATTTCAATTCTTCCTTACCTTATTCCTCTGCTGAGATACAGGGTGCTTCAACCTGCTGTAAAATGCTTGATTTTGAGAGTGAGCGAAACTAATGAAAACATTATTAGCGTAAAACCTAAAGGGAAAGGCCTAGCACCAAATTGCATTGGCCATCTGATCTAACTTCTGGAGACAGTCAAAATGATCTTTAGAATTCTTCCCTACCTCTTTCCTCTGTTGAGATACAGGGTGCTCTAACCCTGCAGTATAATGCTTGATTTTGAGAGTGAGCGAAACTAATGAAAACATAGTTGGGGTAAAACCTAAAGGGAAACGCCTAGCACCAAATTGCATTGGCCATCTGATCTAACTTCTGGAGGCAGTCAAAATGAGTATTTCAATTCTTTTTACCTTATTCCTCTGCTGAGGTACAGGGTGCTTCAACCTGCTATAAAGTGCTTGATTTTGAGAGTGAGCGAAACTAATGAAAACATTATTAGCGTAAAACCTAAAGGGAAAGGCCTAGCACCAAATTGCATTGGCCATCTGATCTAACTTCTGGAGACAGTCAAAATGATCCTTAGAATTCTTCCCTACCTTATTCCTGTGCAGAGATACAGGGTGCTCCAACCTGCTGTAAAATGCTTGATTTCGAGAGCGAGCGAAACTAATGAAAACATTGTTGGGGTAAAACCTAAAGGGAAAGGCCTAGCACCAAATTGCATTGGCCATCTGATCTAACTTCTGGAGGCAGTCAAAATGAGTATTTCAATTCTTCCTTACCTTATTCCTCTGCTGAGATACAGATTGCTTCAACCTGTAGTAAAATGCTTGATTTTGAGAGTGAGCGAAACTAATGAAAACATTATTAGCGTAAAACCTAAAGGGAAAGGCCTAGCACCAAATTGCATTGGCCATCTGATCTAACTTCTGGAGGCAGTCAAAATGATCCTTAGAATTCTTCCCTACCTCTTTCCTCTGCTGAGATACAGGGTGCTCTTTCCCTGCAGTAAAATGCGTGGTTTGAAGTGTGAGCGAAACTAATGAAAACATTGTTGGGGTAAAACCTAAAGGGAAAGGCCTAGCACCAAATTGCATTGGCCATCTGATCTAACTTCTGGAGACAGTCAAAATGAGTATTTGAATTCTTCCCTACCTTATTCCTGTGCTGAGATACATGGTGCTCAAACCTGCAGTAAAATCCTTGATTTCAAGAGTGAGCAAAACTAATTGAAACATTGTTGGGGTAAAACCTAAAGGGAAAGGCCTAGCACCAAATTGCATTAGCCATCTGATCTAACTTCTGGAGGCAGTCAAAATGAGTATTTCAATTCGTCCTTACCTTATTCCTCTGCTGAGATACAGGGTGCTTCAACCTGCTATAAAGTGCTTGATTTTGAGAGTGAGCGAAACTAATGAAAACATTATTAGCGTAAAACCTAAAGGGAAAGGCCTAGCACCAAATTGCATTGGCCATCTGATCTAAATTCTGGAGACAGTCAAAATGATCTTTAGAATTCTTCCCTACCTTATTCCTGTGCAGAGATACAGGGTGCTCAAACCTGCTGTATAATGCTTGATTTCGAGATTGAGGGAAACTAAAGAAAACATTGTTAGGGTAAAACCTAAAGGGAAAGGCCTAGCACCAAATTGCATTGGCCATCTGATCTAACTTCTGGAGGCAGTCAAAATGATCCTTAGAATTCTTCCCTACCTCTTTCCTCTGCTGAGATACAGGGTGCTCAAGCATGCTGTATAATGCTTGATTTCGAGAGTGAGCGAAACTAATGAAAACATTGTTGGGGTAAAACCTAAAGGGAAAGGCCTAGCACCAAATTGCATTGGCCATCTGATCTAACTTCTGGAGGCAGTCAAAATGATCCTTAGAATTCTTCCCTACCTTATTCCTGTGCAGAGATACAGGGAGCTCAAACCTGCTGTAAAATGCTTGATTTCGAGAGTGAGCAAAACTAATGAAAACATTTTTGGGGTAAAACCTAAAGGGAAAGGCCTAGCATCAAATTGCATTGGCCATCTGATCTAACTTCTGGAGGCAGTCAAAATGAGTATTTGAATTCTTCCCTACCTTATTCCTCTGCTCAGATAGAAGTTGCTCCAACCTGCTGTGAAATGCTTGCTTTCGAGAGTGAGCGAAACTAATGAAAACATTGTTGGGGTGAAACCTAAAGGGAAAGGCCTAGCACCAAATTGCATTGGCCATCTGATCTAACTTCTGGAGGCAGTCAAAATGAGTATTTCAATTCTTCCTTACCTTATTCCTTTGCTGAGATACAGGGTGCTTCAACCTGCTATAAAGTGCTTGATTTTGAGAATGAGCGAAACTAATGAAAACATTATTAGCGTAAAACCTAAAGGGAAAGGCCTAGCACCAAATTGCATTGGCCATCTGATCTAACTTCTGGAGGCAGTCAAAATGATCCTTAGAATTCTTCCCTACCTTATTCCTGTGCAGAGATACAGGGTGCTCCAACCTGCTGTAAAATGCTTGATTTCGAGAGTGAGCGAAACTAATGAAAACATTGTTGGGGTAAAACCTAAAGGGAAAGGCCTAGCACCAAATTGCATTGGCCATCTGATCTAACTTCTGGAGGCAGTCAAAATGATCCTTAGAATTCTTCCCTACCTTATTCCTGTGCAGAGATACAGGGTGCTCCAACCCTGCAGTAAAATGCTTGATTTCGAGAGTGAGCGAAACTAATGAAAACATTTTTGGGGTAAAACCTAAAGGGAAAGGCCTAGCACCAAATTGCATTGGCCATCTGATCTAACTTCTGGAGGCAGTCAAAATGATCCTTAGAATTCTTCCCTACCTCTTTCCTCTGCTGAGATACAGGGTGCTCAACCTGCTGTAAAATGCTTGATTTCGAGAGTGAGCGAAACTAATGAGGGTAAAAACCTAAAGGGAAAGGCCTAGCACCAAATTGCATTGGCCATCTGATCTAACTTCTGGAGGCAGTCAAAATGATCCTTGAATTCTTCCCTACCTTATTCCTGTGCTGAGATACAGGGTGCCCCAAGTTCAGTAAAATGCTTGATTTCGAGATGAGAAAACTAATGAAAACATTATTGGGGTAAAACCTAAAGGGAAAGGCCTAGCACCAAATTGCATTGGCCATCTGATCTAACTTCTGGAGACAGTCAAAATGATCCTAAGTATTCTTCCCTACCTTATTCCTCTGCTCAGATACAGGGTGCTACAACCTCCTGTAAAATACTTCATTTCGAGAGTGAGCGAAAGAAATGAAAATATTGTTGGGGTAAAACCTAAAGGGAAAGGCCTAGCACCAAATTGCATTGGCCATCTGATCTAACTTCTGGAGACAGTCAAAATGATCCTTAGAATTCTTCCCTACCTTATTCCTGTGCAGAGATACAGGGTGCTCCAACCTGCTGTAAAATGCTTGATTTCGAGAGTGAGCGAAACTAATGAAAACATTTTTGGGGTAAAACCTAAAGGGAAAGGCCTAGCACCAAATTGCATTGGCCATCTGATCTAACTTCTGGAGGCAGTCAAAATGATCCTTAGAATTCTTCCCTACCTCTTTCCTCTGCTGAGATACAGGGTGCTCAACCTGCTGTATAATGCTTGATTTCGAGAGTGAGCGAAACTAATGAAAACATTTTAAGGGTAAAAACCTAAAGGGAAAGGCCTAGCACCAAATTGCATTGGCCATCTGATCTAACTTCTGGAGGCAGTCAAAATGATCCTTAGAATTCTTCCCTACCTTATTCCTGTGCTGAGATACAGGGTGCCCCAACGTTCAGTAAAATGCTTGATTTCGAGACTGAGCGAAACTAATGAAAACATTATTGGGGTAAAACCTAAAGGGAAAGGCCTAGCACCAAATTGCATTGGCCATCTGATCTAACTTCTGGAGGCAGTCAAAATGATCCTAAGTATTCTTCCCTACCTTATTCCTCTGCTCAGATACAGGGTGCTACAACCTCCTGTAAAATACTTCATTTCGAGAGTGAGCGAAAGAAATGAAAATATTGTTGGGGTAAAACCTAAAGGGAAAGGCCTAGCACCAAATTGCATTGGCCATCTGATCTAACTTCTGGAGACAGTCAAAATGATCCTTAGAATTCTTCCCTACCTTATTCCTGTGCAGAGATACAGGGTGCTCCAACCTGCTGTAAAATGCTTCCTTTCGAGAGTGAGCGAAACTAATGAAAACATTGTTAGGGTAAAATGTAAAGGGAAAGGCCTAGCACCAAATTGCGTTGGCCATCTGATCTAACTTCTGGAGAGAGTCAAAATAATCCTTAGAATTCTGCCCTACCTCTTTCCTCTGCTGAGGTACAGGGTGCTCCAACCTGCTGTACAATGCTTGATTTCGAGAGTGAGCAAAACTAATGAAAACATTGTTGGGGTAAAACCTAAAGGGAAAGGCCTAGCACCAAATTCCATTTGCCATCTGATCTAACTTCTGGAGGCAGTCAAAATGAGTATTTGAATTCTTCCCTACCTTATTCCTCTGCTCAGATAGAAGTTGCTCCAACCTGCTGTGAAATGCTTGATTTCGAGAGTGAGCGAAACTAATGAAAACATTGTTGGGGTAAAACCTAAAGGGAAAGGCCTAGCACCAAATTGCATTGGCCATCTGGTCTAACTTCTGGAGGCAGTCAAAATGATCCTTAGAATTCTTCCCTACCTCTTTCTTCTGCTGAGATACAGGGTGCTCAAGCCTGCTGTAAAATGCTTGATTTCGAGAGTGAGCGAAACTAATGAAAACATTGTTGGGGTGAAACCTAAAGGGAAAGGCCTAGCATCAAATTGCATTGGCCATCTGATCTAACTTCTGGAGGCTGTGAAAATGAGTATTTCAATTCGTCCTTACCTTATTCCTGTGCTGAGATACAGGGTGCCCCAACCTGCAGTAAAATGCTTGATTTCGAGAGTGATCGAAACTAATGAAAACATTTTTGGGGTAAAACCTAAAGGGAAAGGCCTAGCACCAAATTGCATTGGCCATCTGATCTAACTTCTGGAGGCAGTGAAAATGAGTATTTCAATTCTTCCGTACCTTATTCTTCTTCTGAGATAAAAGGTGCTCCAACCTGCTGTAAACTGCTTGATTTCGAGAGTGAGCGAAACTAATGAAAACTTTGTTGGGGTAAAACCTAAAGGGAAAGGCCTAGCACCAAATTGCATTTGCCATCTGATCTAACTTCTGGAGGCAGTCAAAATGAGTATTTGAATTCTTCCCTACCTTATTCCTGTGCTGAGATACAGGGTGCTCCAACCCTGCTGTAAAATGCTTGATTTTGAGAGTGATCGAAACTAATGAAAACATTGTTGGGGTAAAACCTAAAGGGAAAGGCCTAGCACCAAATTGCATTGGCCATCTGATCTAACTTCTGGAGGCAGTCAAAATGAGTATTTGAATTCTTCCCTACCTCTTTCCTCTGCTGAGATACAGGGTGCTCCAACCTGCTGTAAAATGCTTGCTTTCGAGAGTGAGCGAAACTAATGAAAACATTGTTGGGGTAAAACCTAAAGGGAAAGGCCTAGCACCAAATTGCATTGGCCATCTGCTCTAACTTCTGGAGAGAGTCAAAATAATCCTTAGAATTCTTCCCTACCTCTTTCCTCTGCTGAGATACAGGGTGCTCCATCCTGCTGTAAAATGCTTGCTTTCGAGAGGGAGCGAAACTAATGAAAACATTGTTGGGGTAAAATCTAAAAGGAAAGGCCTAGCGCCAAATTGCATTGGCCATCTGATCTAACTTCTGGAGGCAGTCAAAATGAGTATTTGAATTCTTCCCTACCTTATTCCTGTGCTGAGATACAGGGTGCTCCAACCTACTGTAAAATGCTTGCTTTCGAGAGTGATCGAAACTAATGAAAACATTGTTGGGGTAAAACCTAAAGGGAAAGGCCTAGCACCAAATTGCATTTGCCATCTGCTCTAACTTCTGGAGGCAGTCAAAATGAGTATTTGAATTCTTCCCTACCTTATTCCTGTGCTCAGATACAAACTGCTCCAACCTGCAGTAAAATGCTTGATTTCAACAGTGAGCGAAACTAATGAAAACATTGTTGGGGTAAAACCTAAAGGGAAAGGCCTAGCAACCTGGCTGTGAGCAACCTGCTGTGGTGTGAGGTGTCCCTTCCCATGGCAGGGGGTTGGGACTGGCTGAGCCTTGAGCTCCCTTCCAACCCTGACAGCTCTGTGAGCTCATCTCAGCAGCAAGAAGCTGGTGCATGGCTTCAAAACCAGCTCTGTGAGCTCTGTGTGAGCTCTCTCTCTGTTTCCTGCTTGGAAGGGAGGTTGGAGCTGGCTCTCCCCATTTGCATGTCTGCTGCCTGGATGGGAATTTCAGAGCATGAACAGAAAGATGAACTCCTGGGGTGCAGATGCCAGGTGTGTGCCATTCTGTATCAGTGAGAGCAGCCTCCAGGGGGGAGGTAAGCTGCATCCCATGCCAGCAAGCAGAGTGACCACTGCCCCCTTCCCAAGGTAGTTTGCACTGGGGGCTAAGGCAGTCAGGCTTTCTAGCAATAGTCACATGGAATAACAGGGAAGACATGCTGAGAGGAAGGGAGGGAATTCTGCTGCCAGGAAATGATTCTGCATATCAGAAATAATCTTCCCAACCCAGACTTAGGGAACAGTTCCTCATCTCCACAGGGTCTGCTCTCCCTCCTGGCACAGCTGCACAGCTTTCAGGCTCCACAGCAGAGCATTTCAGCATCCCACAATCAAAACAAGCAGGGGGTTTAAGACAACACAACCACAAAATCAGCCCACAACCCAACTTGCAGAAATTAGGTCTGCCAGGAGTGGATGGAACTGAACTGGGGGATAGCAAGTGGGCAGCAAGCTCTGCATGGGACAGCAATGTGCCCTGGGGCCAAGAAGGCCAATGGGGTCCTGGGGTGCATTGAGAGGAGTGTGTCCAGCAGATCCAGGAGGTTCTCCTCCCCTCTGCTCTGCCCTGCTGAGACCTCACCTGGAATATTGCATCCAGCTCTGGGCTCCCCAGCTCAGGAGGGACAGGGATCTGCTGGAGAGAGTCCAAGGGAGGGCTCCAAGGATGCTGAAGGGACTGCAGCACTGCCTGGGAAGGAGAGGCTGAGAGCCCTGGGGGTGGTTAGTCTGGAGAGAAGACTGAGAGGGATCTGATCAATGTCTGTCAATATCTGAGGGCTGGGGGTCAGGAGGGAGGGGACAGGCTCTGCTCACTTGCTCCCTGGGATAGGACAAGGAGCAATGGATGTAAGCTGCAGCACAGGACCTTCCACCTCAACAGGAGGAGGAACTTCTGCACTGTGAGGGTCCCAGAGCCCTGGAGCAGGCTGCCCAGAGAGGTTGTGGAGTCTCCTTCTCTGGAGCCTTCCCAGCCCTGTCTGGATGTGTTCCTGTGTGACCTGTGCTGGATTCTCTGCTCCTGCTCTGGACTGGAAGATCTCCAGAGCTCCCTTCCAGCCCCTAATACCCTGTGAGCTGTGATCCTGTGCACTTGGTATAATTTCTAATGCCATTCCTAGTTGCAGTTTGAATTCTTTCCTTCAGAATATTTTCATCACTATCAGTGTACTCAGAATGGAAATGACTTCCAGCCAGCCAGGGGGGAAGAAGCCTTCACAAATGTCAGCTCTCTCAAGGTTAAGACAATGTGTGGTTTAAGGATCAGCCTTGAAAACCTGAATAAATGAGCACCCTGAAGCACCTACCCAATCCTGCTGGCTTTAGCATTCCTCCTCTCCAGGAGGGAGGGAGGCTGGCTGAGCATTCATGCAAATAGCAGAGGAAGATGCAGGGACCTGAGATCATGAGGAGAGGCTGAGAGACCTGGGGCTGTTTAGTCTGGAAAAGGGAAGACTGAGAGGGGATTTAATCAATGTTTATCAATAGCTGAGGGCTGGGGGTCAGGAGGGAGGGGACAGGGACAGGCTCTGCTCACTTGCTCCCTGGGATAGGACAAGGAGCAATGGATGTAAGCTGCAGCACAGGAGGCTCCACCTCAACAGGAGGAGGAACTTCTGCACTGTGAGGGTCCCAGAGCCCTGGAGCAGGCTGCCCAGAGAGGTTGTGGAGTCTCCTTCTCTGGAGCCTTCCCAGCCCTGTTTGGATGTGTTCCTGTGTGACCTGTGCTGGATTCCCTGCTCCTGCTCTGGCAGGGGCTTGGACTGGATGATCTCCAGAGGCCCCTCCAACCCCTAACATCTGTGATCCTGTGATATCATATCCTATAAAGGGGTCCACAACAAGGAGAGAGACTGTTCCCAACAGCCTGCAGGGACAGGACCAGGGGCAATGGTTTAAAATGAGAGCACAGCAGATTGAGATTGGATGTGAGGAACAAGCTCTGCACCAGGAGGCTGCTGGAACATGGAACAGGTTGCCCAGGGAGGTGGTTGAGGCTCCATCCCTGGAGATATTCAAGGTGAGGCTGGACAGGGCTCTGGACAACCTGATCTAGTTGGGGATGTCCTGCTGAGTGCAGGGAGTTGAACTGGATGAGCTTTGGGGTCCCTTTCAACCCAGACATTTCTATGATACCATATTTGGATGTGTTCCTCTGGGACCCGAGCTAGACTGCATGGTCCTGCCCTGGCAGGGGGGGTTGGAGTGGATATCTCCAGGGGTCCCTTCCAACCCCTGCATCCTGTGAGCTATGAGCCTGGGATCATTCTCCTGGCTCAGCTCCCTGCTCCCCCCCAACAGAGAAGTGAGGGGAAAGGCAACACATGAAGCTCAGGGTTGGTTAAGAGAGAGATCATGAGCACAATGCATAATGACCTTAACTAATAAGCTAATTAATCTAATTGTTGTGGGAATAAGCCTGATTGTCTTACCCATGGAGCTGGAAAGCCCTGCAAGGGGCTGGGCAGGAGCAGGAGCTTGGCATCTTTGGTTATTTCATCCCTGTTCTTTTAGCTGCTGTATAAAAGGGTTGCAGAGTCAGCTCAGCCCTTGTTTGCCTCTCTCTCTCTCTTCCCAGTGTGGATCTCTTCTCCCTTGCAGTGTGGGGGAGGTTTGCAGCCTGGCTCAGCCTGGGCAAAGCTAAGTCTGTAGCTGTGCCATTGGGCTTAGCCTGGGGAGAGGGAGCTCAGGGGGAGGCCTGGGGGCACTGGAGCCTGGGTTGTTGGAAGGCTTTTGGCTTGCTGAGGTTGCTGTAAGCTGGGATGGGAGTTTGGGGCTTTGCATTTGTGTCAACAGGGCAAAGGTTTGTAAAGGTATTTCCATCTGGATGTCCAATTCTGGGAGGAGCATTTTCAGTTCACTCCTTGGGGAGGGGCACAAAGGCTCTTGGTCTGCTCTGGGACCAAACTGAGACCTCTGCCTTCAGGCTTCTGATGCTATTAAGCTTTTTATTCCCTGAGTGAAGCAGCTCCTGGGGACCTTGGGAGGCACAGGCTCACATCTGGGCATGCAAATGCCTCTCAGGGCCCCTCTGAACAAGCTGCCTGGGGAGATCTCTGGGCGCCCTGACACAGCCAAGGCTCTCTGTGCAGCCTGGGAGCCTTTGGCCTGAGCTGTGCTTAGCTCTGGGGCCTGCCCATTCCGTGCCCTGCTGCTGGGGATGCCCTGACATCTGTGTCACCACAGGAAGGGATCCCACTCTGTGCTGATGTCAGACACTTTGGCTTCTGCAATGGCTTGGGGCAAACCCCCTCCCCACCACGGGCAGAGACAAGGACTCAGACAAAGGGATTGCAAAAGGGATGGAAAGGTTAAACAGAAAAACAATACAAAACACCAATGAAAGCTTTACAGAGAGCCACAGGCACCTGACAAAGAGAGAGAGATCCCACAACACACCCAAGAACATCCCATCCCCACCTGGGGGTACACCCAAACCCCCAGGGCTCTTTCCTCCCCCCCACAACCCAGCCTTGGGGCTGGGCAGGCCCCAGGGAGTCAGCTCAGCCATTTTCCCTAGGCTGCAGCTGGGGACAGAAGAGGAAGTGAAGACCCTGCATGCGCATTTTATAGGGGAGCAGGGCATTATGGGAATGCAATACCTGGTTCCCTGTGACCACCCCCTGGGCTGGGCACACCCCTTGGCACCTCCCAGGTGTGTTCTGTGCAGTGGCATCCGGGCCAGCACCCAGCCTCAACCACCACAGCTTCCCCTTCAAGAAGCAGTGCAGGAGGAAAGGTCAGAGACCTGGGGCAGAGCAGAGAGACTAACAGGCACTGCTGTCTGGTGATTGATTTGCAGCACTCCCAACACAGAGGCACAACTCAAAGCTGGAACAAACAGCTTCTCTCTTCGTCCTCTTCTTTCTTCTTCTGCTGCTATTGATGTAGTCCTTATGGTGCAGATGATGCTCCATCACCTCCACCTCCTCCATCATCTCAAACACCACCTCCACCTCCATCTCCTCCATCAGCCACATCAGCAACAGCAGTAACAGCAGCAGCAGAAGAGGCAGCAGTGACAGCAACAGCAGCATTGGCAACATAGTAGGAACAGCAGCAGCAGTAGAGGCAGCAGCAGTGACAGCAACAGCAGCATTGGCAACATCAGTAGGAACAGCAGCAGCAGCAGAGGCAGCAGCAGCAGCAACACAGGAAACAGCAACAGCAGCACTGGGAACAGCAGCACCAGCACTAACAGTAGCAGCAGTCACCGTCACAATCTCAACCTCCTACACAACCTCCACTATCTCCACCACCTGCACCACCTCCATCACTTCCACCACCACTACCACCTCCATATCCTCCATCTCCTCCATCACAAAGTCCATCAACTCCATCTCCTCCCTCACCATCACCTACATCAACTCCATCACCTACATCATCTCCTATACTGCTGCTGCTGCTGCCACTGCTGCTGCCTCTGCTGCTGCTAATCCTATGTCTTCCTCCTCTTCTTCTTTCTTCTTCTTCTTCTTCTGCTTCTTTCTCTGCAGCAGCTATTAACACTTCTCCCTATGCTACCAATTATGATGCTCCTGCATCTCCCGCATCACCTTCACCGCCTCCACAACCTACTTTACCGCCAAAACCTCCACATTCTACTCCAACTCTACCTCCCCCACCTCCTAGACCAACTCCACCACCTCCACCTTCTCCACCACCTCCACGACCTGGACAGCCTCCACCTCCTCCACAACCTAAAACACCTCCACCACCTCCACAGCCTACTCCACCTCTACCATCTCCACCTGCTAGACCACCTCCACCTTCTGCACCACCTCCACCACCTTCCCCACCTCTACTACCTCCATCTCCTCCACCATCCCCATCAGCAACAGCAGTAACAGCAGCAGCAACAGAGGCATGTGGAAGACGACAA
>WWNC01000361.1:0-48991 GCA_011125475.1 Melanerpes aurifrons
CTGCTGCTGCCTCTGCTGCTGCTGCTGTTCCCTACTCGATGTTGCCAATGCTGCATTGCTGTCACTGCTGCTGCCTCTGCTGCTGCTGTTGTTGTTGCCACTGCTGTTCCAATTGCTGTGCTGCTGATTCTGTTGTTGCTGCTGTTGCCAATGTTGATGCTATGTTCTGTGCTCCTGCTGCTGCTCCTGCTGTTGCCTCTGTTGCTGCTGCTGTTACTGCTGTTGGTGATGCAGGTGATGGAGGATAGAGGTAGTAGAGGCGGAGGAGGCAGAAGGTGGTGGAGGTGGTGGAGGCTGTCCAGGTGGTGGAGGTGGTGGAGGTGGTGGAGGTGGTCTAGAGTTGGAGGGAGTAGAGGTGGAGTAGGTTGTGGAGGTGGTGAGGTGATGCGGGAGATGCAGGAGCATCATAATCTGTAGCATAGGGAGAAGTGTTAGTAGCTGCTGCAGAAGGAGAAGAAAGAAGAAGAAGAAGACTGAAGAAGAAGAAAGAAGAAGAAGAGGAAGATGAAGCATTAGCAGCAGCAGCAGAGGCAGCAGCAGTGGCAGCAGCAGTGTAGGAGATGATGTAGGTGATGGAGTTGATGTAGGTGACGGTGATGGAGGAGATGGAGTTGAGGGAGTTGGTGGTTTTGGTGATGGAGGGGAGATGGAGGAAAGAAGTGAAGGTGGTGAAGTGGTGTAGGAGGTAAAGGTGGTAGCTGATGCAGGAGGGTGGAGGTGGTGGAGGTGGAGTATGGAGGAGATGCAGAAGCATAGGGAGAAGTGTTAATAGCTGCTGCAGAAGGAGAGGGGAAAGAAGAAGAAGAAGAATGAAGAAGAAAGAAGAAGAGGAAGACAGTTTTAGCAGCAGAGGCAGCAGCAGCAGCAGTCTAGGAGATGATGTAGGTGATGGAGTTGATGTAGGTGATGGTGATGGAGTGATGGAGTTGAGTGAGTTGGTGGTTTTGGTGATGGAGGAGATGGAGGTGGTAGTGGTGGTGGATGTGATGGAGGTGGAGGAGAAGATGGAGGTGATGTTGCTGGTGGCTTCTGCTACTGCTGTTCCCAGTGCTGCTGCTGCTCGTTCTTGTGTGCTGCTGCTGCTGCTGCCTCTGCTGCTGCTGCTGCTGTCACTGGTCTGTTGCCAATGCTGCTGTTGCTGCTGCTGCTCTGCTGCTGCTGCTGCTGTCACTGATTCTGTTGCCAATGCTGCTGTTGCTGTCACTGCTGCTGCCTCTGCTGCTGCTGCTGTTGCCACTGCTGTTCCTGATTGCTGTGCTGCTGATTCTGTTGTTGCTGCTGTTGCCAATGCTGTTGCTGTGTTCTGTGCTCCTGCTGCTGCTGCTGTTGCTGATGGGGGTGATGGAGATGGAGGTGGTAGAGGTGGAGGAGGTGGTGGAGGTGGTGCAGGGGGTCGAGGGAGGTGAAGGCTGTCCAGGTGGTGGAGGTGGTGGAAAAGGTGGAGGTGGTGGAGGAGAGGCAGGAGATGGGAGCATCATAATCTGTGGCATAGGGAGAAGTGTTAATATCTGCTGCAGAAGGGAGAAAGAAAGAAGAAGAAGAATGAAGAAGAAGAAAGAAGAAGAAGAGGAAGATTAAATATTAGCAGCAGCATCAGAGGCAGCAGCAGTGGCAGCAGCAGCAGCAGGCAGGAGATGATGTAGGTGATGGAGTTGATGTAGGTGACGGTGATGGGTAGATGGAGTTGGGAGTTGATGGTTTTGGTGATGGAGGAGATGGAGGGAGATGGAGGTGGTAGTGGTGGTGAAGTGATGGAGGTGGTGGAAGTGGTGTAGAGGTAAAGGTGGTGTAGCTGATGCAGGAGGTGGAGGTGGTGGAGGGGATGGAGGTGTGGAGGAGATGCAGAAGCATCCTAATCATAGCATAGGAGAAGTGTTAATAGCTGCTGCAGAAGGAGAGGAAAGAAGAAGAAGAAGAATGAAGAAGAAAGAAGAGAAGAGGAAGATGAAGTTTTTAGCAGCAGAGGCAGAGGCAGCAGTGGCAGCAGCAGCAGCAGTCTAGGAGATGATGTAGGTGATGGAGTTGATGTAGGTGATGGTGATGGAGTGATGGAGTTGAGGGGAGTTGGTGGTTTTGGTGATGGAGGAGATGGAGGTGGTAGTGGTGGTGGATGATGGAGGAGGTGTAGGAGAAGATGGAGGTGATGTTGCTGGTGGCTTCTGCTACATCTGTTCTAGTGGCGCCGCTGCTGCTCGTTCTTGTGTTGCTGCTGCTGCTGCCTCTGCTGCTGCTGCTGCTGTCACTGGTTCTGTTGCCAATGCTGCTGTCACTGCTGCTGCCTCTGCTGCTGCTGCTGCTGTCACTGATTCTGTTGCCAATGCTGCTGTTGCTGTCACTGCTGCTGCCTCTGCTGCTGCTGTCACTGATTCTGTTGCCAATGCTGCTGTTGCTGTCACTGCTGCTGCCTCTGCTGCTGCTGCTGCTGTCACTGATTCTGTTGCCAATGCTGCTGTTGCTGTCACTGCTGCTGCCTCTGCTGCTGCTGCTGTTGCTGTTGCCACTGCTGTTCCTGATTGCTCTGCTGCTGATTCTGTTGTTGCTGCTGTTGCCAATGCTGTTGCTGTGTTTCTGTGCTCCTGCTGCTACTGCTGTTGCTGATGGGGGTGATGGAGGAGATGGAGGTGGTAGAGGTGGAGGAGGTGGTGGAGGTGCTGCAGGGGTCGAGGAGGTGAAGGCTGTCCATGTGAGTGGAGGTGGTGGAAAGGTGGAGGCGGTGGAGGAGAGGCAGGAGATGCAGGAGCATCATAATCTGTAGCATAGGGAGAAGTGTTAATAGCTGCTGCAGAAGGAGAAGAAAGAAGAAGAAGAATGAAGAAGAAGAAAAGAAGAAGAAGAGGAAGATGAAGTATTAGCAGCAGCAGAGGCAGGCAGCAGCAGTGCAGCAGCAGCAGCAGCAGTACAGGAGATGATGTAGGTGATGGAGTTGATGTAGGTGATGGTGAGGGTGGAGATGGAGTTGAGGGAGTTGGTGGTTTTGGTGATGGAGGAGATGGAGGAGATGGAGGTGGTAGTGGTGGTGAAGTGATGGAGGAGGTGGAGGTGGTGGAGGAGATGCAGGAGGTGGAGGAGATGGAGGTGATGCTGCTGTGGCTGCTGCTCCTCTTAGTGCTGCGGCTGCTGTCCCCATTGCTGCTGCTGCTGTTTCTTGTGTTGCTGTCACTGCTGCTGTCACTGCTGCTGCCTCTGCTGCTGCTGCTGTTCCTACTGATGTTGCCACTGCTGCTGCTGCTGTTCCTACTGATGTTGCCACTGCTGCTGTTGCTGTCACTGCTGCTGCCTCTGCTGCTGCTGCTGTTCCTACTGATGTTGCCACTGCTGCTGTTGCTGTCACTGCTGCTGCCTCTGCTACTGCTGCTGTTCCTACTGATGTTGCCACTGCTGCTGTTGCTGTCACTGCTGCTGCCTCTGCTACTGCTGCTGTTCCTACTGATGTTGCCAATGCTGCTGTTGCTGTCACTGCTGCTGCCTCTGCTGCTGCTGCTGTTGTTGTTGCCACTGCTGTTCCTGATTGCTCTGCTGCTGATTCTGTTGTTGCTGCTGTTGCCAATGTTGACGCTGTGTTCTGTGCTCCTGCTGCTGCTCCTGCTGTTGCCTCTGTTGCTGCTGCTGTTACTGCTGTTGGTGATGCGGGTGATGGAGGATATAGAGGTAGTAGAGGCGGAGGAGGTGGTGAAGGTGGTGGAGGTGGTGGAGGCTGTCCAGGTGGTGGAGGTGGTGGAGGTGGTCTAGGAGTTGGAGGAGCTAGAGGTGGGGTAGGTTGTGGAGGCGGTGAAGGTGATGCGGGAGATGCAGGAGCATCATAATCTGTAGCATAGGGAGAAGTGTTCATAGCTGCTGCAGAAGGAGAAGAAAGAAGAAGACTGAAGAAGAACAAAGAAGAAGAAGAGGTAGATGAAGTATTAGCAGCAGCAGCAGAGGCAGCAGCAGTGGCAGCAGCAGCAGCAGCAGTGTAGGAGATGATGTAGGTGATGGAGTTGATGTAGGTGACAGTGATGGAGGAGATGGAGTTGAGGGAGTTGGTGGTTTTGGTGATGGAGGAGATGGAGGAGATGGAGGTGGTAGTGGTGGTGAAGTGATGGAGGTGGTGGAAGTGGTGTAGAAGGTAAAGGTGGTGTAGCTGATGCAGGAGGTGGAGGTGGTGGAGGAGATGGAGGTGTGGAGGAGATGCAGAAGCATCCTAATCTGTAGCATGGGGAGAAGTGTTAATAGCTGCTGCAGAAGGAGAGGAAAGAAGAAGAAGAAGAATGAAGAAGAAAGAAGAAGAGGAAGATGAAGTTTTAGCAGCAGAGGCAGCAGCAGTGGCAGCAGCAGCAGCAGTCTAGGAGATGATGTAGGTGATGGAGTTGATGTAGGTGATGGTGATGGAGTGATGGAGTTGAGGGAGTTGGTGGTTTTGGTGATGGAGGAGATGGAGGTGGTAGTGGTGGTGGATGTGATGGAGGAGGTGGAGGAGAAGATGGAGGTGATGTTGCTGGTGGCTTCTGCTACTGCTGTTCCCAGTGCGGCTGCTGCTCGTTCTTGTGTTTGCTGCTGCTGCCTCTGCTGCTGCTGCTGCTGTCACTGATTCTGTTGCCAATGCTGCTGTTGCTGCTGCTGCCTCTGCTGCTGCTGCTGCTGTCACTGATTCTGTTGCCAATGCTGCTGTTGCTGTGACTGCTGCTCCCTCTGCTGCTGTTGCTGTTGCCACTGCTGTTCTGATTGCTGTGCTGCTGATTCTGTTGTTGCTGCTGTTGCCAATGCTGTTGCTGTGTTCTGTGCTCCTGCTGCTGCTACTGCTGTTGCTGATGGGGTGATGGAGGAGATGGAGGTGGTAGAGGTGGAGGAGGTGGTGGAGGTGCTGCAGGGGGTCGAGGAGGTGAAGGCTGTCCAGGTGGTGGAGGTGGTGGAAAAGGTGGAGGTGGTGGAGGAGGGCAGGAGATGCAGGAGCATCATAATCTGTAGCATAGGAGAAGTGTTAATATCTGCTGCAGAAGGAGAAGAAAGAAGAAGAAGAAGAATGAAGAAGAAGAAAGAAGAAGAAGAGGAAGATGAAGTATTAGCAGCAGCAGAGGCAGCAGCAATGGCAGCAGCAGCAGTAGCAGTACAGGAGATGATGTAGGTGATGGAGTTGATATACGTGATGGTGAGGGTGGAGATGGAGTTGAGGGAGTTGGTGGTTTGGTGATGGAGGAGATGGAGGAGATGGAGGTGGTAGTGGTGGTGAAGTGATGGAGGAGGTGGAGGTGGTGGAGGAGATGCAGGAGGTGGAGATGGAGGTGATGGTGCTGTGGCTGCTGCTCCTGTTAGTGCTGCGGCTGCTGTTCCCATTGCTGCTGCTGCTGTTTCTTGTGTTGCTGTCGCTGCTGCTGTCACTGCTGCTGCCTCTGCTGCTGCTGCTGTTCCTACTGATGTTGCCAATGCTGCTGTTGCTGTCACTGCTGCTGCCTCTGCTGCTGCTGCTGTTCCTACTGATGTTGCCACTGCTGCTGTTGCTGTCACTGCTACTGCCTCTGCTGCTGCTGCTGTTCCTACTGATGTTGGCAATGCTGCTGTTGCTGTCACTGCTGCTGCCTCTGCTGCTGCTGCTGTTCCTACTGATGTTGCCTATGCTGCTGTTGCTGCCTTTGCTGTTGCCTCTGCTGCTGCTGCTGTTCCTACTGATGTTGCCAATGCTGCTGTTGCTGTCACTGCTGCTGCCTCTGCTGCTGCTGCTGTTGTTGTTGCCACTGCTGTTCCTGATTGCTCTGCTGCTGATTCTGTTGTTGCTGCTGTTGCCAATGTTGATGCTGTGTTCTGTGCTCCTGCTGCTGCTCCTGCTATTGCCTCTGTTGCTGCTGCTGTTACTGCTGTTGGTGATGCGGGTGATGGAGGATATAGAGGTAGTAGAGGCGGAGGAGGTGGTGAAGGTGGTGGAGGTGGTGGAGGCTGTCCAGGTGGTGCAGGTGGTGGAAAAGGTGGAGGTGGTGGAGGTGGTCTAGGAGTTGGAGGAGCTAGAGGTGGAGTAGGTTGTGGAGGTGGTGAAGGTGATGCGGGAGATGCAGGAGCATCATAATCCATAGCATAGGGAGAAGTGTTCATAGCTGCTGCAGAGGAGAAGAAAGAAGAAGACTGAAGAAGAAGAAAGAAGAAGAAGAGAAGATGAAGTATTAGCAGCAGCAGCAGAGGCAGCAGCAGTGGCAGCAGCAGCAGCAGCAGTGTAGGGAGATGATGTAGGTGATGGAGTTGATGTAGGTGACGGTGATGGAGGAGATGGTGTTGAGGGGAGTTGGTGGTTTTGGTGATGGAGGAGATGGAGGAGATGGAGGTGGTAGTGGTGGTGAAGTGATGGAGGTGGTGGAAGTGGTGTAGGAGGTAAAGGTGGTGTAGCTGATGCAGGAGGTGGAGGTGGTGGAGGAGATGGAGGTGTGGAGGAGATGCAGAAGCATCCTAATCTGTAGCATAGGGAGAAGTGTTAATAGCTGCTGCAGAAGGAGAGGAAAGAAGAAGAAGAAGAATGAAGAAGAAAGAAGAAGAGGAAGATGAAGTTTTAGCGGCAGCAGCAGTGGCAGCAGCAGTGTAGGAGATGATGTAGGTGATGGAGTTGATGTAGGTGATGGTGATGGAGTGATGGAGTTGAGGGGAGTTGGTGGTTTTGGTGATGGAGGAGATGGAGGTGGTAGTGGTGGTGGATGTGATGGAGGAGGTGGAGGAGAAGATGGAGGTGATGTTGCTGGTGGCTTCTGCTACTGCTGTTCCCAGTGCTGCTGCTGCTCGTTCTTGTGTTGCTGCTGCTGCTGCCTCTGCTGCTGCTGCTGCTGTCACTGATTCTGTTGCCAATGCTGCTGTTGCTGTCACTGCTGCTGCCTCTGCTGCTGCTGCTGCTGTCACTGATTCTGTTGCCAATGCTGCTGTTGCTGTCACTGCTGCTGCCTCTGCTGCTGCTGCTGTTGCTGTTGCCACTGCTGTTCCTGATTGCTGTGCTGCTGATTCTGTTGTTGCTGCTGTTGCCAATGCTGTTGCTGTGTTCTGTGCTCCTGCTGCTGCTACTGCTGTTGCTGATGGGGGTGATGGAGGAGATGGAGGTGGTAGAGGTGGAGGAGGTGGTGGAGGTGCTGCAGGGGGTCGAGGAGGTGAAGGCTGTCCATGTGGTGGAGGTGGTGGAAAAGGTGGAGGCGGTGGAGGAGAGGCAGGAGATGCAGGAGCATCATAATCTGTAGCATAGGGAGAAGTGTTAATATCTGCTGCAGAAGGAGAAGAAAGAAGAAGAAGAATGAAGAAGAAGAAAGAAGAAGAAGAGGAAGATGAAGTATTAGCAGCAGCAGCAGAGGCAGCAGCAGTGGCAGCAGCAGCAGCAGTACAGGAGATGATGTAGGTGATGGAGTTGATGTAGGTGATGGTGAGGGTGGAGATGGAGTTGAGGGAGTTGGTGGTTTGGTGATGGAGGAGATGGAGGAGATGGAGGTGGTAGTGGTGGTGAAGTGATGGAGGAGATGGAGGTGTGGAGGAGATGCAGAAGCATCCTAATCTGTAGCATGGGGAGAAGTGTTAATAGCTGCTGCAGAAGGAGAGGAAAGAAGAAGAAGAAGAATGAAGAAGAAAGAAGAAGAGGAAGATGAAGTATTAGCAGCAGAGGCAGCAGCAGTGGCAGCAGCAGCAGCAGTACAGGAGATGATGTAGGTGATGGAGTTGATGTAGGTGATGGTGAGGGTGGAGATGGAGTTGAGGGAGTTGGTGGTTTGGTGATGGAGGAGATGGAGGTGGTAGTGGTGGTGAAGTGATGGAGGAGGTGGAGGAGAAGATGGAGGTGATGTTGCTGGTGGCTTCTGCTACTGCTGTTCCCAGTGCGGCTGCTGCTCGTTCTTGTGTTGCTGCTGCTGCTGCCTCTGCTGCTGCTGCTGCTGTCACTGATTCTGTTGCCAATGCTGCTGTTGCTGCTGCTGCCTCTGCTGCTGCTGCTGCTGTCACTGATTCTGTTGCCAATGCTGCTGTTGCTGTGACTGCTGCTCCCTCTGCTGCTGTTGCTGTTGCCACTGCTGTTCCTGATTGCTGTGCTGCTGATTCTGTTGTTGCTGCTGTTGCCAATGCTGTTGCTGTGTTCTGTGCTCCTGCTGCTGCTACTGCTGTTGCTGATGGGGGTGATGGAGGAGATGGAGGTGGTAGAGGTGGAGGAGGTGGTGGAGGTGCTGCAGGGGGTCGAGGAGGTGAAGGCTGTCCAGGTGGTGGAGGTGGTGGAAAAGGTGGAGGTGGTGGAGGAGAGGCAGGAGATGCAGGAGCATCATAATCTGTAGCATAGGGAGAAGTGTTAATATCTGCTGCAGAAGGAGAAGAAAGAAGAAGAAGAAGAATGAAGAAGAAGAAAGAAGAAGAAGAGGAAGATGAAGTATTAGCAGCAGCAGCAGAGGCAGCAGCAATGGCAGCAGCAGCAGTAGCAGTACAGGAGATGATGTAGGTGATGGAGTTGATATACGTGATGGTGAGGGTGGAGATGGAGTTGAGGGAGTTGGTGGTTTGGTGATGGAGGAGATGGAGGAGATGGAGGTGGTAGTGGTGGTGAAGTGATGGAGGAGGTGGAGGTGGTGGAGGAGATGCAGGAGGTGGAGGAGATGGAGGTGATGGTGCTGTGGCTGCTGCTCCTGTTAGTGCTGCGGCTGCTGTTCCCATTGCTGCTGCTGCTGTTTCTTGTGTTGCTGTCGCTGCTGCTGTCACTGCTGCTGCCTCTGCTGCTGCTGCTGTTCCTACTGATGTTGCCAATGCTGCTGTTGCTGTCACTGCTGCTGCCTCTGCTGCTGCTGCTGTTCCTACTGATGTTGCCACTGCTGCTGTTGCTGTCACTGCTACTGCCTCTGCTGCTGCTGCTGTTCCTACTGATGTTGGCAATGCTGCTGTTGCTGTCACTGCTGCTGCCTCTGCTGCTGCTGCTGTTCCTACTGATGTTGCCTATGCTGCTGTTGCTGCCTTTGCTGTTGCCTCTGCTGCTGCTGCTGTTCCTACTGATGTTGCCAATGCTGCTGTTGCTGTCACTGCTGCTGCCTCTGCTGCTGCTGCTGTTGTTATTGCCACTGCTGTTCTGATTGCTCTGCTGCTGATTCTGTTGTTGCTGCTGTTGCCAATGTTGATGCTGTGTTCTGTGCTCCTGCTGCTGCTCCTGCTATTGCCTCTGTTGCTGCTGCTGTTACTGCTGTTGGTGATGCGGGTGATGGAGGATATAGAGGTAGTAGAGGCGGAGGAGGTGGTGAAGGTGGTGGAGGTGGTGGAGGCTGTCCAGGTGGTGCAGGTGGTGGAAAAGGTGGAGGTGGTGGAGGTGGTCTAGGAGTTGGAGGAGCTAGAGGTGGAGTAGGTTGTGGAGGTGGTGAAGGTGATGCGGGAGATGCAGGAGCATCATAATCTGTAGCATAGGGAGAAGTGTTCATAGCTGCTGCAGAAGGAGAAGAAAGAAGAAGACTGAAGAAGAAGAAAGAAGAAGAAGAGGAAGATGAAGTATTAGCAGCAGCAGCAGAGGCAGCAGCAGTGGCAGCAGCAGCAGCAGCAGTGTAGGAGATGATGTAGGTGATGGAGTTGATGTAGGTGACGGTGATGGAGGAGATGGTGTTGAGGGAGTTGGTGGTTTTGGTGATGGAGGAGATGGAGGAGATGGAGGTGGTAGTGGTGGTGAAGTGATGGAGGTGGTGGAAGTGGTGTAGGAGGTAAAGGTGGTGTAGCTGATGCAGGAGGTGGAGGTGGTGGAGGAGATGGAGGTGTGGAGGAGATGCAGAAGCATCCTAATCTGTAGCATAGGGAGAAGTGTTAATAGCTGCTGCAGAAGGAGAGGAAAGAAGAAGAAGAAGAATGAAGAAGAAAGAAGAAGAGGAAGATGAAGTTTTAGCGGCAGCAGCAGTGGCAGCAGCAGTGTAGGAGATGATGTAGGTGATGGAGTTGATGTAGGTGATGGTGATGGAGTGATGGAGTTGAGGGAGTTGGTGGTTTTGGTGATGGAGGAGATGGAGGTGGTAGTGGTGGTGGATGTGATGGAGGAGGTGGAGGAGAAGATGGAGGTGATGTTGCTGGTGGCTTCTGCTACTGCTGTTCCCAGTGCTGCTGCTGCTCGTTCTTGTGTTGCTGCTGCTGCTGCCTCTGCTGCTGCTGCTGCTGTCACTGATTCTGTTGCCAATGCTGCTGTTGCTGTCACTGCTGCTGCCTCTGCTGCTGCTGCTGCTGTCACTGATTCTGTTGCCAATGCTGCTGTTGCTGTCACTGCTGCTGCCTCTGCTGCTGCTGCTGTTGCTGTTGCCACTGCTGTTCCTGATTGCTGTGCTGCTGATTCTGTTGTTGCTGCTGTTGCCAATGCTGTTGCTGTGTTCTGTGCTCCTGCTGCTGCTACTGCTGTTGCTGATGGGGGTGATGGAGGAGATGGAGGTGGTAGAGGTGGAGGAGGTGGTGGAGGTGCTGCAGGGGTCGAGGAGGTGAAGGCTGTCCATGTGGTGGAGGTGGTGGAAAAGGTGGAGGCGGTGGAGGAGAGGCAGGAGATGCAGGAGCATCATAATCTGTAGCATAGGGAGAAGTGTTAATATCTGCTGCAGAAGGAGAAGAAAGAAGAAGAAGAATGAAGAAGAAGAAAGAAGAAGAAGAGGAAGATGAAGTATTAGCAGCAGCAGCAGAGGCAGCAGCAGTGGCAGCAGCAGCAGCAGCAGCAGTACAGGAGATGATGTAGGTGATGGAGTTGATGTAGGTGATGGTGAGGGTGGAGATGGAGTTGAGGGAGTTGGTGGTTTTGGTGATGGAGGAGATGGAGGAGATGGAGGTGGTAGTGGTGGTGAAGTGATGGAGGAGGTGGAGGTGGTGGAGAAGATTCAGGAGGTGGAGGAGATGGAGGTGATGGTGCTGTGGCTGCTGCTCCTGTTAGTGCTGCGGCTGCTGTTCCCATTGCTGCTGCTGCTGTTTCTTGTGTTGCTGTCACTGCTGCTGTCACTGCTGCTGCCTCTGCTGCTGCTGCTGTTCCTACTGATGTTGCCAATGCTGCTGTTGCTGTCACTGCTGCTGCCTCTGCTGCTGCTGCTGTTGTTGTTGCCACTGCTGTTCCTGATTGCTCTGCTGCTGATTCTGTTGTTGCTGCTGTTGCCAATGTCGATGCTGTGTTCTGTGCTCCTGCTGTTGCCTCTGTTGCTGCTGCTGTTACTGCTGTTGGTGATGCGGGTGATGGAGGATATAGAGGTAGTAGAGGCGGAGGAGGTGGTGGAGGTGGTGGAGGCTGTCCAGGTGGTGCAGGTGGTGGAAAAGGTGGAGGTGGTGGAGGTGGTCTAGGAGTTGGAGGAGCTAGAGGTGGAGTAGGTTGTGGAGGTGGTGAAGGTGATGCGGGAGATGCAGGAGCATCATAATCTGTAGCATAGGGAGAAGTGTTAGTAGCTGCTGCAGAAGGAGAAGAAAGAAGAAGACTGAAGAAGAAGAAAGAAGAAGAAGAGGAAGATGAAGTATTAGCAGCAGCAGCAGAGGCAGCAGCAGTGTAGGAGATGATGTAGGTGATGGAGTTGATGTAGGTGACGGTGATGGAGGAGATGGAGTTGAGGGAGTTGATGGTTTTGGTGATGGTGATGATGGTGGAGATGGAGGAGATGGAGGTGGCAGTGGTGGTGGAAGTGATGGAGGTGGTGGAGTAGATGCAGGAACTTCATAATCTGTAGCATAGGGAGAAGTGTTAATAGCTGCTGCAGAGAAAGACAAAGAAGAATTAGGAGGAGAAGAAGAATATGGAAGAAGAAGAGGAGGAAGATGAAGTATTAGCAGCAGCAGCAGAGGCAGCAGCAGTGGCAGCAGCAGCAGCAGTCTAGGAGATGATGTAGGTGATGGAGTTGATGTAGGTGATGGTGAGGAAGAAGATGGAGTTGATGGACTTTGTGATGGAGGAGATGGAGGATATGGAGGTGGTAGTGGTGGTGGAAGTGATGGAGGTGGTGCAGGTGGTGGAGATAGTGGAGGTTGTGTAGGAGGTTGAGATTGTGACGGTGACTGCTGCTACTGTTAGTGCTGGTGCTGCTGTTCCCAGTGCTGCTGTTGCTGTTTCCTGTGTTGCTGCTGCTGCTGCCTCTGCTGCTGCTGCTGTTCCTACTGATGTTGCCAATGCTGCTGTTGCTGTCACTGCTGCTGCCTCTGCTGCTGCTGCTGTTCCTACTGATGTTGCCAATGCTGCTGTTGCTGTCACTGCTGCTGCCTCTGCTGCTGCTGCTGTTGTTGTTGCCACTGCTGTTCCTGATTGCTCTGCTGCTGATTCTGTTGTTGCTGCTGTTGCCAATGTCGATGCTGTGTTCTGTGCTCCTGCTGTTGCCTCTGTTGCTGCTGCTGTTACTGCTGTTGGTGATGCGGGTGATGGAGGATATAGAGGTAGTAGAGGCGGAGGAGGTGGTGGAGGTGGTGGAGGCTGTCCAGGTGGTGCAGGTGGTGGAAAAGGTGGAGGTGGTGGAGGTGGTCTAGGAGTTGGAGGAGCTAGAGGTGGAGTAGGTTGTGGAGGTGGTGAAGGTGATGCGGGAGATGCAGGAGCATCATAATCTGTAGCATAGGGAGAAGTGTTCGTAGCTGCTGCAGAAGGAGAAGAAAGAAGAAGACTGAAGAAGAAGAAAGAAGAAGAAGAGGAAGATGAAGTATTAGCAGCAGCAGCAGAGGCAGCAGCAGTGTAGGAGATGATGTAGGTGATGGAGTTGATGTAGGTGACGGTGATGGAGGAGATGGAGTTGAGGGAGTTGATGGTTTTGGTGATGGTGATGATGGTGGAGATGGAGGAGATGGAGGTGGCAGTGGTGGTGGAAGTGATGGAGGTGGTGGAGTAGATGCAGGAACTTCATAATCTGTAGCATAGGGAGAAGTGTTAATAGCTGCTGCAGAGAAAGACAAAGAAGAATTAGGAGGAGAAGAAGAATATGGAAGAAGAAGAGGAGGAAGATGAAGTATTAGCAGCAGCAGCAGAGGCAGCAGCAGTGGCAGCAGCAGCAGCAGTCTAGGAGATGATGTAGGTGATGGAGTTGATGTAGGTGATGGTGAGGAAGAAGATGGAGTTGATGGACTTTGTGATGGAGGAGATGGAGGATATGGAGGTGGTAGTGGTGGTGGAAGTGATGGAGGTGGTGCAGGTGGTGGAGATAGTGGAGGTTGTGTAGGAGGTTGAGATTGTGACGGTGACTGCTGCTACTGTTAGTGCTGGTGCTGCTGTTCCCAGTGCTGCTGTTGCTGTTTCCTGTGTTGCTGCTGCTGCTGCCTCTGCTGCTGCTGCTGTTCCTACTGATGTTGCCAATGCTGCTGTTGCTGTCACTGCTGCTGCCTCTGCTGCTGCTGCTGTTCCTACTATGTTGCCAATGCTGCTGTTGCTGTCACTGCTGCTGCCTCTACTGCTGCTGCTGTTCCTACTATGTTGCCAATGCTGCTGTTGCTGTCACTGCTGCCTCTTCTGCTGCTGCTGTTACTGCTGTTGCTGATGTGGCTGATGGAGGAGATGGAGGTGGAGGTGGTGTTTGAGATGATGGAGGAGGTGGAGGTGATGGAGCATCATCTGCACCATAAGGACTACATCAATAGCAGCAGAAGAAGAAAGAAGAGGACGAAGAGAGAAGCTGTTTGTTCCAGCTTTGAGTTGTGCCTCTGTGTTGGGAGTGCTGCAAATCAATCACCAGACAGCAGTGCCTGTTAGTCTCTCTGCTCTGCCCCAGGTCTCTGACCTTTCCTCCTGCACTGCTTCTTGAAGGGGAAGCTGTGGTGGTTGAGGCTGGGTGCTGGCCCGGATGCCACTGCAGAGAACACACCTGGGAGGTGCCAAGGGTGTGCCCAGCCCAGGGGTGGTCACAGGGAACCAGGTATTGCATTCCCATAATGCGCTGCTCCCCTATAAAATGCCCATGCAGGGTCTTCACTTCCTCTTCTGTCCCCAGCTGCAGCCTAGGGAAAATGGCTGAGCTGACTCCCTGGGGCCTGCCCAGCCCCAAGGCTGGGTTGTGGGGGGGAGGAAAGAGCCCTGGGGGTTTGGGTGTACCCCCAGGTGGGGATGGGATGTTCTTGGGTGTGTTGTGGGATCTCTCTCTCTTTGTCAGGTGCCTGTGGCTCTCTGTAAAGCTTTCATTGGTGTTTTGTATTGTTTTTCTGTTTAACCTTTCCATCACTTTTGCAATCCCTTTGTCTGAGTCCTTGTCTCTGCCCGTGGTGGGGAGGGGGTTTGCCCCAAGCCATTGCAGAAGCCAAAGTGTCTGACATCAGCACAGAGTGGGATCCCTTCCTGTGGTGACACAGATGTCAGGGCATCCCCAGCAGCAGGGCACGGAATGGGCAGGCCCCAGAGCTAAGCACAGCTCAGGCCAAAGGCTCCCAGGCTGCACAGAGAGCCTTGGCTGTGTCAGGGCGCCCAGAGATCTCCCCAGGCAGCTTGTTCAGAGGGGCCCTGAGAGGCATTTGCATGCCCAGATGTGAGCCTGTGCCTCCCAAGGTCCCCAGGAGCTGCTTCACTCAGGGAATAAAAAGCTTAATAGCATCAGAAGCCTGAAGGCAGAGGTCTCAGTTTGGTCCCAGAGCAGACCAAGAGCCTTTGTGCCCCTCCCCAAGGAGTGAACTGAAAATGCTCCTCCCAGAATTGGACATCCAGATGGAAATACCTTTTACAAACCTTTGCCCTGTTGACACAAATGCAAAGCCCCAAACTCCCATCCCAGCTTACAGCAACCTCAGCAAGCCAAAAGCCTTCCAACAACCCAGGCTCCAGTGCCCCCAGGCCTCCCCCTGAGCTCCCTCTCCCCAGGCTAAGCCCAATGGCACAGCTACAGACTTAGCTTTGCCCAGGCTGAGCCAGGCTGCAAACCTCCCCACACTGCAAGGGAGAAGAGATCCACACTGGGAAGAGAGGGAGAGAGGCAAACAAGGGCTGAGCTGACTCTGCAACCCTTTTATACAGCAGCTAAAAGAACAGGGATGAAATAACCAAAGATGCCAAGCTCCTGCTCCTGCCCAGCCCCTTGCAGGGCTTTCCAGCTCCATGGGTAAGACAATCAGGCTTATTCCCACAACAATTAGATTAATTAGCTTATTAGTTAAGGTCATTATGCATTGTGCTCATGATCGATCTCTTATCTCAACCAACCCTGAGCTTCATGTGTTGCCTTTCCCCTCACTTCTCTGTTGGGGAGCAGGGAGCTGAGCCAGGAGAATGATCCCAGGCTCATAGCTCACAGGATGCAGGGGTTGGAAGGGACCCTGGAGATATCCACTCCAACCCCCCTGCCAGGGCAGGACCATGCAGTCTAGCTCGGGTCCCAGAGGAACACATCCAAATATGGTATCATAGAAATGTCTGGGTTGAAAGGGACCCCAAAGCTCATCCAGTTCAACTCCCTGCACTCAGCAGGACATCCCCAACTAGATCAGGTTGTCCAGAGCCCTGTCCAGCCTCACCTTGAATATCTCCAGGGATGGAGCCTCAACCACCTCCCTGGGCAACCTGTTCCATGTTCCAGCAGCCTCCTGGTGCAGAGCTTGTTCCTCACATCCAATCTCAATCTGCTCTGCTCTCATTTTAAACCATTGCCCCTGGTCCTGTCCCTGCAGGCTGTTGGGAACAGTCTCTCTCCTTGTTGTGGACCCCTTTATAGGATATGATATCACAGGATCACAGATGTTAGGGGTTGGAGGGGCCTCTGGAGATCATCCAGTCCAAGCCCCTGCCAGAGCAGGAGCAGGGAATCCAGCACAGGTCACACAGGAACACATCCAGACAGGGCTGGGAAGGCTCCAGAGAAGGAGACTCCACAACCTCTCTGGGCAGCCTGCTCCAGGGCTCTGGGAGCCTCACAGGGAAGAAGTTCCTCCTCCTGTTGAGGTGGAGCCTCCTGTGCTGCAGCTTACATCCATTGCTCCTTGTCCTATCCCAGGGAGCAAGTGAGCAGAGCCTGTCCCTGTCCCCTCCCTCCTGACCCCCAGCCCTCAGCTATTGATAAATATTGATTAAATCCCCTCTCAGTCTTCCCTTTTCCAGACTAAACAGCCCCAGGTCTCTCAGCCTCTCCTCATGATCTCAGGTCCCTGCATCTTCCTCTGCTATTTGCATGAATGCTCAGCCAGCCTCCCTCCCTCCTGGAGAGGAGGAATGCTAAAGCCAGCAGGATTGGGTAGGTGCTTCAGGGTGCTCATTTATTCAGGTTTTCAAGGCTGATCCTTAAACCACACATTGTCTTAACCTTGAGAGAGCTGACATTTGTGAAGGCTTCTTCCCCCCTGGCTGGCTGGAAGTCATTTCCATTCTGAGTACACTGATAGTGATGAAAATATTCTGAAGGAAAGAATTCAAACTGCAACTAGGAATGGCATTAGAAATTATACCAAGTGCACAGGATCACAGCTCACAGGGTATTAGGGGCTGGAAGGGAGCTCTGGAGATCTTCCAGTCCAGAGCAGGAGCAGAGAATCCAGCACAGGTCACACAGGAACACATCCAGACAGGGCTGGGAAGGCTCCAGAGAAGGAGACTCCACAACCTCTCTGGGCAGCCTGCTCCAGGGCTCTGGGAGCCTCACAGGGAAGAAGTTCCTCCTCCTGTTGAGGTGGAAGGTCCTGTGCTGCAGCTTACATCCATTGCTCCTTGTCCTATCCCAGGGAGCAAGTGAGCAGAGCCCGTCCCCTCCCTCCTGACCCCCAGCCCTCAGATATTGACAGACATTGATCAGATCCCTCTCAGTCTTCTCTCCAGACTAACCACCCCCAGGGCTCTCAGCCTCTCCTTCCCAGGCAGTGCTGCAGTCCCTTCAGCATCCTTGGAGCCCTCCCTTGGACTCTCTCCAGCAGATCCCTGTCCCTCCTGAGCTGGGGAGCCCAGAGCTGGATGCAATATTCCAGGTGAGGTCTCAGCAGGGCAGAGCAGAGGGGGAGGAGAACCTCCCTGGATCTGCTGGACACACTCCTCTGAATGCACCCCAGGACCCCATTGGCCTTCTTGGCCCCAGGGCACATTGCTGTCCCATGCAGAGCTTGCTGCCCACTTGCTATCCCCCAGTTCAGTTCCATCCACTCCTGGCAAACCTAATTTCTGCAAGTTGTGTTGTGGGCTGATTTTGTGGTTGTGTTGTCTTAAACCCCCTGCTTGTTTTGATTGTGGGATGCTGAAATGCTCTGCTGTGGAGCCTGAAAGCTGTGCAGCTGTGCCAGGAGGGAGAGCAGACCCTGTGGAGATGAGGAACTGTTCCCTAAGTCTGGGTTGGGAAGATTATTTCTGATATGCAGAATCATTTCCTGGCAGCAGAATTCCCTCCCTTCCTCTCAGCATGTCTTCCTGTTATTCCATGTGACTATTGCTAGAAAGCCTGACTGCCTTACCCCAGTGCAAACTACCTTGGGAAGGGGGCAGTGGTCACTCGGCTTGCTGGCATGGGATGCAGCTTACCTCCCCCTGGAGGCTGCTCTCACTGATACAGAATGGCACACACCTGGCATCTGCACCCCAGGAGTTCATCTTTCTGTTCATGCTCTGAAATTCCCATCCAGGCAGCAGACATGCAAATGGGGAGAGCCAGCTCCAACCTCCCTTCCAAGCAGGAAACAGAGAGAGAGCTCACACAGAGCTCACAGAGCTGGTTTTGAAGCCATGCACCAGCTTCTTGCTGCTGAGATGAGCTCACAGAGCTGTCAGGGTAGGAAGGGAGCTCAAGGCTCAGCCAGTCCCAACCCCCCGCCATGGGCAGGGACACCTCACACCACAGCAGGTTGCTCACAGCCAGGTTGCTAGGCCTTTCCCTTTAGGTTTTACCCCAACAATGTTTTCATTAGTTTCGCTCACTGTCGAAATCAAGCATTTTACAGCAGGTTGGAGCAGTTTGTATCTGACCAGAGGAATAAGGTAGGAAAGAATTCAAATACTCATTTTGACTGCCTCCAGAAGTTAGATCAGATGGCCAATGCAATTTGGTGCTAGGCCTTTCCTTTTAGATTTTACCCCAACAATGTTTTCATTAGTTTCACTCACTCTCGAAAGCAAGCATTTTACAGCAGGATGGAGCACCCTGTATCTCAGCAGAGGAAAGAGGTAGGGAAGAATTCAAATACTCATTTTGACTGCCTCCAGAAGTTAGATCAGATGGCCAATGCAATTTGGTGCTAGACCTTTCCCTTTAGGTTTTACCCCAACAATGTTTTCATTAGTTTCGTTCACTCTCGAAAGCAAGCATTTTACAGAAGGGTGGAGCACCCTGTGTCTCAGCAGAGGAAAGAGGTAGGGAAGAATTCTAAGGATCATTTTGACTGTCTCCAGAAGTTAGATCAGATGGCCAATGCAATTTGGTGCTAGGTCTTTCCCTTTAGGTTTTACCCCAACAATGTTTTCATTAGTATACTTCACTGTCGAAATCAAGCATTTTACTGCAGGTTGGAGCAGTTTGCATCTGAGCAGAGGAATAAGGTAGGGAAGAATTCAAATACTCATTTTGACTGCCTCCAGAAGTTAGATCAGATGGCCAATGCAATTTGGTGCTAGGCCTTTCCCTTTAGGTTTTACCCCAAAAATGTTTTCATTAGTTTCGCTCACTCTCGAAATCAAACATTTTACAGCAGGTTGGAGCACCCTGTATCTGAGCACAGGAATAAGGTAGGGAAGAATTCAAATTCTCACTTTGACTGCCTCCAGAAGTTAGATCAGATGGCCAATGCAATTTGGCGCTAGGCCTTTCCCTTTAGGTTTTACGCCAACAATGTTTTCATTAGTTTCGCTCACTCTCGAAATCAAGCATTTTACAGCAGATTGGAGCACCTTGTATCTGAGCACAGGAATAAGGTAGGGAAGAATTCTAAGGATCATTTTGACTACCTCCAGAAGTTAGATCAGATGGCCAATGCAATTTGGTGCTAGGTCTTTCCCTTTAGGTTTTACCCCCACAATGCTTTAATTAATTTCGCTCACCCTCGAAATCAAGCACTTTACTGCAGGCTTGAGCACCCTGTATCTCAGCACAGGAATAAGATAGGGAAGATTTCAAATACTCATTTTGACTGCCTCCAGAAGTTAGATCAGATGGCCAATGCAATTTGGTGCTAGGCCTTTCGCTTTAGGTTTTACCCCAACAATGTTTTCATTAGTTTCGCTCACTCTCGAAATCAAGCATTTTACTGCAGGGTTGGAGCACCCTGTATCTCAGCACAGGAATAAGGTAGGGAAGAATTCTAAGGATCATTTTGACTGCCTCCACATGTTAGATCAGATGGCCAATGCAATTTGGTGCTAGGCCTTTCCCTTTAGGTTTTACCCCAACAATGTATTCATTAGATTCGCTCACACTCGAAATCAAGCATTTTACTGCAGCCTTGAAGCACACTGTATCTCAGCACAGGAAAGAGGGCGGGAAGAATTCAAATACTCATTATGACTGCCTCAGAAGTTAGATCAGATGGCAAATGAAATTTGGTGCTAGGCCTTTCGCTTTAGGTTTTACCCCAACAATGTATTCATTAGATTCGCTCACTCTCGAAATCAAGCATTTTACTGCAGGGTTGGAGCACCCTGTATCTCAGCACAGGAATAAGATAGGGAAGAATTCAAATACTCATTTTGACTGCCTCCAGAAGTTAGATCAGATGGCCAATGCAATTTGGTGCTAGGCCTTTCCCTTTAGGTTTTACCCCAACAATGTTTTCATTAGTTTCGCTCACTCTCTAAATCAAGCATTTTAGTGCAGGGTTGGCGCACCCTGTATCTCAGCACAGGAATAAGGTAGGGAAGAATTCAAATACTCATTATGACTGCCTCCAGAAGTTAGATCAGATGGCCAATGCAATTTGGTGCTAGGCCTTTCCCTTTAGGTTTTACCCCAACAATGTTTTCATTAGTTTCGATCACTGTAGAAATCAAGCATTTTACTGCAGGGTTGGAGCACCCTGTATCTCAGGAAAGGAATAAGGTAGGGAAGAATTCAAATACTCATTATGACTGCCTCCAGAAGTTAGATCAGATGGCCAATGCAATTTGGTGCTAGGCCTTTCCCTTTAGGTTTTACCCCAACAATGTTTTCATTAGTTTCGATCACTGTAGAAATCAAGCATTTTACTGCAGGGTTGGAGCACCCTGTATCTCAACACAGGAATAAGGTAGGGAAGAATTAAAATACTCATTTTGACTGCCTCCAGAAGTTAGATCAGATGGCCAATGCAATTTGGTTCCAGGCGTTTCCCTTTAGGTTTTACCCCCACAATGTTTTCATTAGTTTCGCTCACACTCGAAATCAAGCATTTTACTGCAGCCTTGGAGCACACTCTATCTCAGCACAGGAATGAGGGAGGGAAGAATTCAATTACTCATTATGACTGCCTGCAGAAGTTAGATCAGATGGCCAATGAAATTTGGTGCTAGGCCTTTCCCTTTAGGTTTTACCCCAACAATGTTTTCATTAGTTTCGATCACTTTCGATATCAAGCAATTTACTGCAGGGTTGGAGCACCCTGTATCTTAGCAGTGGAATAAGATAGGAAGAATTCAAATACTCATTTTGACTGCCTCCAGAAGTTAGATCAGATGGCCAATGCAATTTGGTGCTAGGCCTTTCCCTTTAGGTTTTACCCCAACAATGTTTTCATTAGTTTCGATCACTGTAGAAATCAAGCATTTTACTGCAGGGATGGAGGACCATGTATCTCAGCACAGGAATAAGGTAGGGAAGAATTCCAAGGATCATTTTGACTGCCTCCAGAAGTTAGATCAGATGGCCAATGCAATTTGGTTCCAGGCGTTTCCCTTTAGGTTTTACCCCCACAATGTTTTCATTAGTTTCGCTAACTCTCGAAATCAAGCATTTTACTGCAGGGTTGGAGCACCCTGTATCTCAGCACAGGAATAAGGTAGGGAAGAATTCCAAGGATCATTTTGACTGCCTCCAGAAGTTAGATCAGAGGGTCAATGCAATTTGGTGCTAGGCCTTTCCCTTTAGGTTTTACCCCCACAATGTTTTCATTAGTTTCGCTCACTCTCGAAATCAAGCATTTGACTGCAGGTTGGAGCAGTTTGTATCTGAGCACAGGAATAAGGTAGGGAAGAATTCAAATACTCATTTTGACTGCCTCCAGAAGTTAGATCAGATGGCCAATGCAATTTGGTGCTAGGTCTTTCCCTTTAGGTTTTACCCCCACAATGTTTTCATTAGTTTCGCTCACTCTCGAAATCAAGCATTTTACTGCAGGGTTGGAGCAGTTTGTATCTGAGCACAGGAATAAGGTAGGGAAGAATTCAAATACTCATTTTGACTGCCTCCAGAAGTTAGATCAGATGGCCAATGCAATTTGGTGCTAGGTCTTTCCCTTTAGGTTTTACCCCCACAATGTTTTCATTAGTTTCTCTCACTCTCAAAATCACGCATTTTACAGCAGGTTGGAGCAGTTTGTATCTTAGCACAGGAATAAGGTAGGGAAGAATTCAAATACTCATTTTGACTGCCTCCAGAAGTTAGATCAGATGGCCAATGCAATTTGGTGCTAGGTCTTTCCCTTTAGGTTTTACCCCCACAATGTTTTCATTAGTTTCGCTCACTCTCGAAATCAAGCATTTTACTGCAGGTTGGAGCAGTTTGTATCTGAGCACAGGAATAAGGTAGGGAAGAATTCAAATACTCATTTTGACTGCCTCCAGAAGTTAGATCAGATGGCCAATGCAATTTGGTGCTAGGTCTTTCCCTTTAGGTTTTACCCCCACAATGTTTTCATTAGTTTCGCTCACTCTCAAAATCAAGCATTTTACAGCAGGTTGGAGCAGTTTGTATCTGAGCACAGGAATAAGGAAGGGAAGAATTCAAATACTCATTTTGACTGCCTCCAGAAGTTAGATCAGATGGCCAATGCAATTTGGTGCTAGGTCTTTCCCTTTGGGTTTTACCCCCACAATGTTTTCATTATTTTAGCTCACTCTCAAAATCAAGCATTTTACTGCAGGTTGGAGCAGTTTGTATCTTAGCACAGGAATAAGGAAGGGAAGAATTCAAACACTCATTTTGACTGCCTCCAGAAGTTAGATCAGATGGCCAATGCAATTTGGTGCTAGGTCTTTCCCTTTAGGTTTTACCCCCACAATGTTTTCATTAGTTTCGCTCACTCTCAAAATGAAGCATTTTACTGCAGGTTGGAGCAGTTTGTATCTGAGCACAGGAATAAGGTAGGGAAGAATTCAAATACTCATTTTGACTGCCTCCAGAAGTTAGATCAGATGGCCAATGCAATTTGGTGCTAGGTCTTTCCCTTTAGGTTTTACCCCCACAATGTTTTCATTAGTTTCGCTCACTCTCAAAATCAAGAAGTTTACAGCCGGTTGGAGCACCCTGTATCTGAGCAGAGGAATGAGGTAGGGAAGAATTCTAAGGACCATTTTGACTGCCTCCAGAAGTTAGATCAGATGGCCAATGCAATTTGGTGCTAGGTCTTTCCCTTTAGGTTTTACCCCCACAATGTTTTCATTAGTTTCGCTCGCTCTCGAAATCAAGCATTTTACTGCAGGTTGGAGCAGTTTGTATCTGAGCACAGGAATAAGGTAGGGAAGAATTCAAATACTCATTTTGACTGCCTCCAGAAGTTAGATCAGATGGCCAATGCAATTTGGTGCTAGGTCTTTCCCTTTAGGTTTTACCCCCACAATGTTTTCATTAGTTTCGCTCACTCTCAAAATCAAGCAGTTTACAGCCGGTTGGAGCACCCTGTATCTCAGCAGAGGAATGAGGTAGGGAAGAATTCTAAGGACCATTTTGACTGCCTCCAGAAGTTAGATCAGATGGCCAATGCAATTTGGTGCTAGGTCTTTCCCTTTAGGTTTTACCCCCACAATGTTTTCATTAGTTTCGCTCACTCTCGATATCAAGCAGTTTAGAGCAGGTAGGAGCAGTTTGTATCTTAGCACAGGAATAAGGAAGGGAAGAATTCAAATACTCATTTTGACTGCCTCCAGAAGTTAGATCAGATGGCCAATGCAATTTGGTGCTAGGCCTTTCCCTTTAGGTTTTACCCCAACAATGTTTTCATTAGTTTTGCTCACTCTCGAAATCAAGCATTTTACTGCAGGTTGGAGCACCCTGTATCTCAGCAGAGGAATAAGGTAGGGAAGAATTAAAATACTCATTATGACTGCCTCCAGAAGTTAGATCAGATGGCTAATGAAATTTGGTGCTAGGCCTTTCCCTTTAGGTTTTACCCCAACAATATTTTCATTAGTTTCGCTCACTCTCTAAATCAAGCATTTTAGTGCAGGGTTGGAGCACCCTGTATCTCAGCAGAGGAATAAGGTAGGGAAGAATTCTAAGGATCATTTTGACTGCCTCCAGAAGTTAGATCAGATGGCCAATGCAATTTGGTGCTAGGCCTTTCCCTTTAGGTTTTACCCCAACAATGTATTCATTAGATTCGCTCACACTCGAAATCAAGCATTTTACTGCAGCCTTGAAGCACACTGTATCTCAGCACAGGAAAGAGGGCGGTAAGAATTCAAATACTCATTATGACTGCCTCAGAAGTTAGATCAGATGGCAAATGAAATTTGGTGCTAGGCCTTTCGCTTTAGGTTTTACCCCAACAATGTATTCATTAGATTCGCTCACTCTCGAAATCAAGCATTTTACTGCAGGTTGGAGCACCCTGTATCTCAGCACAGGAATAAGATAGGGAAGAATTCAAATACTCATTTTGACTGCCTCCAGAAGTTAGATCAGATGGCCAATGCAATTTGGTGCTAGGCCTTTCCCTTTAGGTTTTACCCCAACAATGTTTTCATTAGTTTCGCTCACTCTCTAAATCAAGCATTTTACTGCAGGGTTGGAGCACCCTGTATCTCAGCACAGGAATAAGGTAGGGAAGAATTCAAATACTCATTATGACTGCCTCCAGAAGTTAGATCAGATGGCCAATGCAATTTGGTGCTAGGCCTTTCACTTTAGGTTTTACCCCAACAATGTTTTCATTAGTTTCGATCACAGTAGAAATCAAGCATTTTACTGCAGGGTTGGAGCACCCTGTATCTTAGCACAGGAATAAGGTAGGGAAGAATTCTAAGGATCATTTTGACTGCCTCCAGAAGTTAGATCAGATGGCCTATGGAATTTGGTGCTAGGCCTTTCCCTTTAGGTTTTACCCCAACAATGTTTTCATTAGTTTCCCTCACACTCGAAATCAAGCATTTTACTGCAGCCTTGAAGCACCCTGTATCTCAGGAAAGGAATAAGGTAGGGAAGAATTCAAATACTCATTTTGACTGCCTCAGAAGTTAGATCAGATGGCCAATGCAATTTGGTGCTAGGCCTTTCCCTTTAGGTTTTACCCCAACAATGTTTTCATTAGTTTCGATCACTGTAGAAATCAAGCATTTTACTGCAGGGTTGGAGCACCCTGTATCTCAACACAGGAATAAGGTAGGGAAGAATTAAAATACTCATTTTGACTGCCTCCAGAAGTTAGATCAGATGGCCAATGCAATTTGGTTCCAGGCGTTTCCCTTTAGGTTTTACCCCCACAATGTTTTCATTAGTTTCGCTCACACTCGAAATCAAGCATTTTACTGCAGCCTTGGAGCACACTCTATCTCAGCACAGGAATGAGGGAGGGAAGAATTCAATTACTCATTATGACTGCCTGCAGAAGTTAGATCAGATGGCCAATGCAATTTGGTGCTAGGCCTTTCCCTTTAGGTTTTACCCCAACAATGTTTTCATTAGTTTCGATCACTGTAGAAATCAAGCATTTTACTGCAGGGTTGGAGCACCCTGTATCTCAACACAGGAATAAGGTAGGGAAGAATTAAAATACTCATTTTGACTGCCTCCAGAAGTTAGATCAGATGGCCAATGCAATTTGGTTCCAGGCGTTTCCCTTTAGGTTTTACCCCCACAATGTTTTCATTAGTTTCGCTCACACTCGAAATCAAGCATTTTACTGCAGCCTTGGAGCACACTCTATCTCAGCACAGGAATGAGGGAGGAAGAATTCAATTACTCATTATGACTGCCTGCAGAAGTTAGATCAGATGGCCAATGAAATTTGGTGCTAGGCCTTTCCTTTAGGTTTTACCCCAACAATGTTTTCATTAGTTTCGATCACTTTCGATATCAAGCAATTTACTGCAGGGTTGGAGCACCCTGTATCTTAGCAGTGGAATAAGATAGGGAAGAATTCAAATACTCATTTTGACTGCCTCCAGAAGTTAGATCAGATGGCCAATGCAATTTGGTGCTAGGCCTTTCCCTTTAGGTTTTACCCCAACAATGTTTTCATTAGTTTCGATCACTGTAGAAATCAAGCATTTTACTGCAGGGATGGAGGACCATGTATCTCAGCACAGGAATAAGGTAGGGAAGAATTCCAAGGATCATTTTGACTGCCTCCAGAAGTTAGATCAGATGGCCAATGCAATTTGGTTCCAGGCGTTTCCCTTTAGGTTTTACCCCCACAATGTTTTCATTAGTTTCGCTAACTCTCGAAATCAAGCATTTTACTGCAGGGTTGGAGCACCCTGTATCTCAGCACAGGAATAAGGTAGGGAAGAATTCCAAGGATCATTTTGACTGCCTCCAGAAGTTAGATCAGAGGGTCAATGCAATTTGGTGCTAGGCCTTTCCCTTTAGGTTTTACCCCAACAATGTATTCATTAGTTTCGCTCACACTCGAAATCAAGCATTTTACTGCAGGGTTGGAGCACCCTGTATCTCAGCAGAGGAAAGAGGTAGGGAAGAATTCAAATACTCATTTTGACTGCCTCCAGAAGTTAGATCAGATGGCCAATGCAATTTGGTGCTAGGCCTTTCCCTTTAGGTTTTACCCCAACAATGTTTTCATTAGTTTTGCTCACTCTCGAAATCAAGCATTTTACTGCAGGGTTGGAGCACCCTGTATCTCAGCAGAGGAATAAGGTAGGGAAGAATTAAAATACTCATTATGACTGCCTCAGAAGTTAGATCAGATGGCTAATGAAATTTGGTGCTAGGCCTTTCCCTTTAGGTTTTACCCCAACAATATTTTCATTAGTTTCGCTCACTCTCAAAATCAAGCATTTTACTGCAGGGTTGGAGCACCCTGTATCTCAGCAGAGGAATAAGGTAGGGAAGAATTCTAAGGATCATTTTGACTGCCTCCAGAAGTTAGATCAGATGGCCAATGCAATTTGGTGCTAGGCCTTTCCCTTTAGGCATTATCCCAACAAAGTTTTCATTACTTTCGCTCACTCTCAAAATCAAGCATTTTAGTGCTGGGTTGGAGCACCCTGTATCTCAACACAGGAATAAGGTAGGGAAGAATTCAAATACTCATTTTGACTGCCTCCAGAAGTTAGATCAGATGGCCAATGCAATTTGGTGCTAGGTCTTTCCCTTTAGGTTTTTCCCCCACAATGTTTTCATTAGTTTCGCTCACTCTCGAAATCAAGCATTTTACTGCAGGTTGGAGCAGTTTGTATCTGAGCACAGGAATAAGGTAGGGAAGAATTCAAATACTCATTTTGACTGCCTCCAGAAGTTAGATCAGATGGCCAATGCAATTTGGTGCTAGGTCTTTCCCTTTAGGTTTTACCCCCACAATGTTTTCATTAGTTTCGCTCACTCTCGAAATCAAGCATTTTACTGCAGGTTGGAGCAGTTTGTATCTGAGCACAGGAATAAGGTAGGGAAGAATTCAAATACTCATTTTGACTGCCTCCAGAAGTTAGATCAGATGGCCAATGCAATTTGGTGCTAGGTCTTTCCCTTTAGGTTTTACCCCCACAATGTTTTCATTAGTTTCGCACACTCTCAAAATCAAGCATTTTACTGCAGGTTGGAGCAGTTTGTATCTGAGCACAGGAATAAGGTAGGGAAGAATTCAAATACTCATTTTGACTGCCTCCAGAAGTTAGATCAGATGGCCAATGCAATTTGGTGCTAGGTCTTTCCCTTTAGGTTTTACCCCCACAATGTTTTCATTAGTTTCGCTCACTCTCGAAATCAAGCATTTTACTGCAGGTTGGAGCAGTTTGTATCTGAGCACAGGAATAAGGTAGGGAAGAATTCAAATACTCATTTTGACTGCCTCCAGAAGTTAGATCAGATGGCCAATGCAATTTGGTGCTAGGTCTTTCCCTTTAGGTTTTACCCCCACAATGTTTTCATTAGTTTCGCTCACTCTCGAAATCAAGCATTTGACTGCAGGTTGGAGCAGTTTGTATCTGAGCACAGGAATAAGGTAGGGAAGAATTCAAATACTCATTTTGACTGCCTCCAGAAGTTAGATCAGATGGCCAATGCAATTTGGTGCTAGGTCTTTCCCTTTAGGTTTTACCCCCACAATGTTTTCATTAGTTTCCCACACTCTCAAAATCAAGCATTTTACTGCAGGTTGGAGCAGTTTGTATCTTAGCACAGGAATAAGGTAGGGAAGAATTCAAATACTCATTTTGACTGCCTCCAGAAGTTAGATCAGATGGCCAATGCAATTTGGTGCTAGGTCTTTCCCTTTAGGTTTTACCCCCACAATGTTTTCATTAGTTTCGCTCACTCTCGAAATCAAGCATTTTACTGCAGGTTGGAGCAGTTTGTATCTGAGCACAGGAATAAGGTAGGGAAGAATTCAAATACTCATTTTGACTGCCTCCAGAAGTTAGATCAGATGGCCAATGCAATTTGGTGCTAGGTCTTTCCCTTTAGGTTTTACCCCCACAATGTTTTCATTAGTTTCGCTCACTCTCAAAATCAAGCATTTTACAGCAGGTTGGAGCAGTTTGTATCTGAGCACAGGAATAAGGAAGGAAGAATTCAAATACTCATTTTGACTGCCTCCAGAAGTTAGATCAGATGGCCAATGCAATTTGGTGCTAGGTCTTTCCCTTTGGGTTTTACCCCACAATGTTTTCATTAGTTTAGCTCACTCTCAAAATCAAGCATTTTACTGCAGGTTGGAGCAGTTTGTATCTTAGCACAGGAATAAGGTAGGGAAGAATTCAAACACTCATTTTGACTGCCTCCAGAAGTTAGATCAGATGGCCAATGCAATTTGGTGCTAGGTCTTTCCTTTAGGTTTTACCCCACAATGTTTTCATTAGTTTCGCTCACTCTCGAAATCAAGCATTTTACTGCAGGTTGGAGCAGTTTGTATCTGAGCACAGGAATAAGGTAGGGAAGAATTCAAATACTCATTTTGACTGCCTCCAGAAGTTAGATCAGATGGCCAATGCAATTTGGTGCTAGGTCTTTCCCTTTAGGTTTTACCCCACAATGTTTTCATTAGTTTCGCTCACTCTCGAAATCAAGCATTTTACTGCAGGTTGGAGCAGTTTGTATCTGAGCACAGGAATAAGGTAGGGAAGAATTCAAATACTCATTTTGACTGCCTCCAGAAGTTAGATCAGATGGCCAATGCAATTTGGTGCTAGGTCTTTCCCTTTAGGTTTTACCCCACAATGTTTTCATTAGTTTCGCTCACTCTCAAAATCAAGCATTTTACAGCAGGTTGGAGCAGTTTGTATCTGAGCACAGGAATAAGGAAGGGAAGAATTCAAATACTCATTTTGACTGCCTCCAGAAGTTAGATCAGATGGCCAATGCAATTTGGTGCTAGGTCTTTCCCTTTAGGTTTTACCCCCACAATGTTTTCATTAGTTTAGCTCACTCTCAAAATCAAGCATTTTACTGCAGGTTGGAGCAGTTTGTATCTTAGCACAGGAATAAGGAAGGGAAGAATTCAAACACTCATTTTGACTGCCTCCAGAAGTTAGATCAGATGGCCAATGCAATTTGGTGCTAGGTCTTTCCCTTTAGGTTTTACCCCCACAATGTTTTCATTAGTTTCGCTCACTCTCAAAATGAAGCATTTTACTGCAGGTTGGAGCAGTTTGTATCTGAGCACAGGAATAAGGTAGGGAAGAATTCAAATACTCATTTTGACTGCCTCCAGAAGTTAGATCAGATGGCCAATGCAATTTGGTGCTAGGTCTTTCCCTTTAGGTTTTACCCCCACAATGTTTTCATTAGTTTCGCTCACTCTCAAAATCAAGAAGTTTACAGCCGGTTGGAGCACCCTGTATCTGAGCAGAGGAATGAGGTAGGGAAGAATTCTAAGGACCATTTTGACTGCCTCCAGAAGTTAGATCAGATGGCCAATGCAATTTGGTGCTAGGTCTTTCCCTTTAGGTTTTACCCCCACAATGTTTTCATTAGTTTCGCTCACTCTCAAAATCAAGCATTTTACTGCAGGTTGGAGCAGTTTGTATCTGAGCACAGGAATAAGGTAGGGAAGAATTCAAATACTCATTTTGACTGCCTCCAGAAGTTAGATCAGATGGCCAATGCAATTTGGTGCTAGGTCTTTCCCTTTAGGTTTTACCCCCACAATGTTTTCATTAGTTTCGCTCACTCTCGAAATCAAGCATTTTACTGCAGGTTGGAGCAGTTTGTATCAGAGCACAGGAATAAGGAAGGGAAGAATTCAAACACTCATTTTGACTGCCTCCAGAAGTTAGATCAGATGGCCAATGCAATTTGGTGCTAGGTCTTTCCCTTTAGGTTTTACCCCCACAATGTTTTCATTAGTTTCGCTCACTCTCGATATCAAGCAGTTTAGAGCAGGTAGGAGCAGTTTGTATCTTAGCACAGGAATAAGGAAGGGAAGAATTCAAATACTCATTTTGACTGCCTCCAGAAGTTAGATCAGATGGCCAATGCAATTTGGTGCTAGGCCTTTCCCTTTAGGTTTTACCCCAACAATGTTTTCATTAGTTTTGCTCACTCTCGAAATCAAGCATTTTACTGCAGGGTTGGAGCACCCTGTATCTCAGCAGAGGAATAAGGTAGGGAAGAATTAAAATACTCATTATGACTGCCTCAGAAGTTAGATCAGATGGCTAATGAAATTTGGTGCTAGGCCTTTCCCTTTAGGTTTTACCCCAACAATATTTTCATTAGTTTCGCTCACTCTCAAAATCAAGCATTTTAGTGCAGGGTTGGAGCACCCTGTATCTCAGCAGAGGAATAAGGTAGGGAAGAATTCTAAGGATCATTTTGACTGCCTCCAGAAGTTAGATCAGATGGCCAATGCAATTTGGTGCTAGGCCTTTCCCTTTAGGTTTTACCCCAACAATGTATTCATTAGATTCGCTCACACTCGAAATCAAGCATTTTACTGCAGCCTTGAAGCACACTGTATCTCAGCACAGGAAAGAGGGCGGGAAGAATTCAAATACTCATTATGACTGCCTCAGAAGTTAGATCAGATGGCAAATGAAATTTGGTGCTAGGCCTTTCGCTTTAGGTTTTACCCCAACAATGTATTCATTAGATTCGCTCACTCTCGAAATCAAGCATTTTACTGCAGGGTTGGAGCACCCTGTATCTCAGCACAGGAATAAGATAGGGAAGAATTCAAATACTCATTTTGACTGCCTCCAGAAGTTAGATCAGATGGCCAATGCAATTTGGTGCTAGGCCTTTCCCTTTAGGTTTTACCCCAACAATGTTTTCATTAGTTTCGCTCACTCTCTAAATCAAGCATTTTACTGCAGGGTTGGAGCACCCTGTATCTCAGCACAGGAATAAGGTAGGAAGAATTCAAATACTCATTATGACTGCCTCCAGAAGTTAGATCAGATGGCCAATGCAATTTGGTGCTAGGCCTTTCACTTTAGGTTTTACCCCAACAATGTTTTCATTAGTTTCGATCACAGTAGAAATCAAGCATTTTACTGCAGGGTTGGAGCACCCTGTATCTTAGCACAGGAATAAGGTAGGGAAGAATTCTAAGGATCATTTTGACTGCCTCCAGAAGTTAGATCAGATGGCCTATGGAATTTGGTGCTAGGCCTTTCCCTTTAGGTTTTACCCCAACAATGTTTTCATTAGTTTCCCTCACACTCGAAATCAAGCATTTTACTGCAGCCTTGAAGCACCCTGTATCTCAGGAAAGGAATAAGGTAGGGAAGAATTCAAATACTCATTTTGACTGCCTCAGAAGTTAGATCAGATGGCCAATGCAATTTGGTGCTAGGCCTTTCCCTTTAGGTTTTACCCCAACACTGTTTTCATTAGTTTCGATCACTGTAGAAATCAAGCATTTTACTGCAGGGTTGGAGCACCCTGTATCTCAACACAGGAATAAGGTAGGGAAGAATTAAAATACTCATTTTGACTGCCTCCAGAAGTTAGATCAGATGGCCAATGCAATTTGGTTCCAGGCGTTTCCCTTTAGGTTTTACCCCCACAATGTTTTCATTAGTTTCGCTCACACTCGAAATCAAGCATTTTACTGCAGCCTTGAGCACACTCTATCTCAGCACAGGAATGAGGGAGGGAAGAATTCAATTACTCATTATGACTGCCTGCAGAAGTTAGATCAGATGGCCAATGAAATTTGGTGCTAGGCCTTTCCCTTTAGGTTTTACCCCAACAAAGTTTTCATTAGTTTCGATCACTTTCGATATCAAGCAATTTACTGCAGGGTTGGAGCACCCTGTATCTTAGCAGTGGAATAAGATAGGGAAGAATTCAAATACTCATTTTGACTGCCTCCAGAAGTTAGATCAGATGGCCAATGCAATTTGGTGCTAGGCCTTTCCCTTTAGGTTTTACCCCAACAATGTTTTCATTAGTTTCGATCACTGTAGAAATCAAGCATTTTACTGCAGGGATGGAGGACCATGTATCTCAGCACAGGAATAAGGTAGGGAAGAATTCCAAGGATCATTTTGACTGCCTCCAGAAGTTAGATCAGATGGCCAATGCAATTTGGTTCCAGGCGTTTCCCTTTAGGTTTTACCCCCACAATGTTTTCATTAGTTTCGCTAACTCTCGAAATCAAGCATTTTACTGCAGGGTTGGAGCACCCTGTATCTCAGCACAGGAATAAGGTAGGGAAGAATTCCAAGGATCATTTTGACTGCCTCCAGAAGTTAGATCAGAGGGTCAATGCAATTTGGTGCTAGGCCTTTCCCTTTAGGTTTTACCCCCACAATGTTTTCATTAGTTTCGCTCACACTCGAAATCAAGCATTTTACTGCAGGGTTGGAGCACCCTGTATCTCAGCAGAGGAAAGAGGTAGGGAAGAATTCAAATACTCATTTTGACTGCCTCCAGAAGTTAGATCAGATGGCCAATGAAATTTGGTGCTAGGCCTTTCCCTTTAGGTTTTACCCCAACAATATTTTCATTAGTTTCGCTCACTCTCAAAATCAAGCATTTTACTGCAGGGTTGGAGCACCCTGTATCTCAGCAGAGGAATAAGGTAGGGAAGAATTCTAAGGATCATTTTGACTGCCTCCAGAAGTTAGATCAGATGGCCAATGCAATTTGGTGCTAGGCCTTTCCCTTTAGGCATTATCCCAACAAAGTTTTCATTACTTTCGCTCACTCTCGAAATCAAGCATTTTAGTGCTGGGTTGGAGCACCCTGTATCTGAGCACAGGAATAAGGTAGGGAAGAATTCAAATACTCATTTTGACTGCCTCCAGAAGTTAGATCAGATGGCCAATGCAATTTGGTGCTAGGTCTTTCCCTTTAGGTTTTTCCCCACAATGTTTTCATTAGTTTCGCTCACTCTCGAAATCAAGCATTTTACTGCAGGTTGGAGCAGTTTGTATCTGAGCACAGGAATAAGGTAGGGAAGAATTCAAATACTCATTTTGACTGCCTCCAGAAGTTAGATCAGATGGCCAATGCAATTTGGTGCTAGGTCTTTCCCTTTAGGTTTTACCCCCACAATGTTTTCATTAGTTTCGCTCACTCTCGAAATCAAGCATTTTACTGCAGGTTGGAGCAGTTTGTATCTGAGCACAGGAATAAGGTAGGGAAGAATTCAAATACTCATTTTGACTGCCTCCAGAAGTTAGATCAGATGGCCAATGCAATTTGGTGCTAGGTCTTTCCCTTTAGGTTTTACCCCACAATGTTTTCTTTAGTTTCGCACACTCTCAAAATCAAGCATTTTACTGCAGGTTGGAGCAGTTTGTATCTGAGCACAGGAATAAGGTAGGGAAGAATTCAAATACTCATTTTGACTGCCTCCAGAAGTTAGATCAGATGGCCAATGCAATTTGGTGCTAGGTCTTTCCCTTTAGGTTTTACCCCCACAATGTTTTCATTAGTTTCGCTCACTCTCAAAATCAAGCATTTTACAGCAGGTTGGAGCAGTTTGTATCTGAGCACAGGAATAAGGTAGGGAAGAATTCAAATACTCATTTTGACTGCCTCCAGAAGTTAGATCAGATGGCCAATGCAATTTGGTGCTAGGTCTTTCCCTTTAGGTTTTACCCCCACAATGTTTTCATTAGTTTCGCTCGCTCTCTAAATCAAGCATTTTACTGCAGGTTGGAGCACCTTGTATCTGAGCACAGGAATAAGGTAGGGAAGAATTCAAATACTCATTTTGACTGCCTCCAGAAGTTAGATCAGATGGCCAATGCAATTTGGTGCTAGGTCTTTCCCTTTAGGTTTTACCCCCACAATGTTTTCATTAGTTTCGCTCACTCTCGAAATCAAGCAGTTTAGAGCAAGTAGGAGCAGTTTGTATCTTAGCACAGGAATAAGGAAGGGAAGAATTCAAACACTCATTTTGACTGCCTCCAGAAGTTAGATCAGATGGCCAATGCAATTTGGTGCTAGGTCTTTCCCTTTAGGTTTTACCCCCACAATGTTTTCATTAGTTTCGCTCACTCTCGAAATCAAGCATTTTAGAGCAGGTAGGAGCAGTTTGTATCTTAGCACAGGAATAAGGAAGGGAAGAATTCAAATACTCATTTTGACTGCCTCCAGAAGTTAGATCAGATGGCCAATGCAATTTGGTGCTAGGTCTTTCCCTTTAGGTTTTACCCCCACAATGTTTTCATTAGTTTCGCTCACTCTCGAAATCAAGCATTTTAGAGCAGGTTGGAGCAGTTTGTATCTGAGCACAGGAATAAGGTAGGGAAGAATTCAAATACTCATTTTGACTGCCTCCAGAAGTTAGATCAGATGGCCAATGCAATTTGGTGCTAGGTCTTTCCCTTTAGGTTTTACCCCCACAATGTTTTCATTAGTTTCGCTCACTCTCAAAATGAAGCATTTTACTGCAGGTTGGAGCAGTTTGTATCTGAGCACAGGAATAAGGAAGGGAAGAATTCAAATACTCATTTTGACTGCCTCCAGAAGTTAGATCAGATGGCCAATGCAATTTGGTGCTAGGTCTTTCCCTTTAGGTTTTACCCCCACAATGTTTTCATTAGTTTCCCTCACTCTCAAAATCAAGCATTTTACAGCAGGTTGGAGCAGTTTGTATCTGAGCACAGGAATAAGGTAGGGAAGAATTCAAATACTCATTTTGACTGCCTCCAGAAGTTAGATCAGATGGCCAATGCAATTTGGTGCTAGGTCTTTCCCTTTAGGTTTTACCCCCACAATGTTTTCATTAGTTTCCCTCACTCTCAAAATCAAGCTTTTTACAGAAGGTTGGAGCAGTTTGTATCTGAGCACAGGAATAAGGTAGGGAAGAATTCAAACACTCATTTTGACTGCCTCCAGAAGTTAGATCAGATGGCCAATGCAATTTGGTGCTAGGTCTTTCCCTTTAGGTTTTACCCCCACAATGTTTTCATTAGTTTCGCTCACTCTCTAAATCAAGCATTTTACTGCAGGTTGGAGCAGTTTGTATCTGAGCACAGGAATAAGGTAGGGAAGAATTCAAACACTCATTTTGACTGCCTCCAGATGTTAGATCAGATGGCCAATGCAATTTGGTGCTAGGTCTTTCCCTTTAGGTTTTACCCCCACAATGTTTTCATTAATTTCGCTCACTCTCAAAATCAAGCAGTTTACTGCAGGGTTGGAGCAGTTTGTATCTGAGCACAGGAATAAGGTAGGGAAGAATTCAAATACTCATTTTGACTGCCTCCAGAAGTTAGATCAGATGGCCAATGCAATTTGGTGCTAGGTCTTTCCCTTTAGGTTTTACCCCCACAATGTTTTCATTAGTTTCGCTCACTCTCGAAATCAAGCATTTTAGAGCAGGTTGGAGCAGTTTGTATCTGAGCACAGGAATAAGGTAGGGAAGAATTCAAATACTCATTTTGACTGCCTCCAGAAGTTAGATCAGATGGCCAATGCAATTTGGTGCTAGGTCTTTCCCTTTAGGTTTTACCCCCACAATGTTTTCATTAGTTTCGCTCACTCTCGAAATCAAGCATTTTAGAGCAGGTTGGAGCAGTTTGTATCTGAGCACAGGAATAAGGTAGGGAAGAATTCAAATACTCATTTTGACTGCCTCCAGAAGTTAGATCAGATGGCCAATGCAATTTGGTGCTAGGTCTTTCCTTTAGGTTTTACCCCACAATGTTTTCATTAGTTTCGCTCACTCTCAAAATGAAGCATTTTACTGCAGGTTGGAGCAGTTTGTATCTGAGCACAGGAATAAGGAAGGGAAGAATTCAAATACTCATTTTGACTGCCTCCAGAAGTTAGATCAGATGGCCAATGCAATTTGGTGCTAGGTCTTTCCCTTTAGGTTTTACCCCCACAATGTTTTCATTAGTTTCCCTCACTCTCAAAATCAAGCATTTTACAGCAGGTTGGAGCAGTTTGTATCTGAGCACAGGAATAAGGTAGGGAAGAATTCAAATACTCATTTTGACTGCCTCCAGAAGTTAGATCAGATGGCCAATGCAATTTGGTGCTAGGTCTTTCCCTTTAGGTTTTACCCCCACAATGTTTTCATTAGTTTCCCTCACTCTCAAAATCAAGCATTTTACAGCAGGTTGGAGCAGTTTGTATCTGAGCACAGGAATAAGGTAGGGAAGAATTCAAACACTCATTTTGACTGCCTCCAGAAGTTAGATCAGATGGCCAATGCAATTTGGTGCTAGGTCTTTCCCTTTAGGTTTTACCCCCACAATGTTTTCATTAGTTTCCCTCACTCTCAAAATCAAGCTTTTTAGAGCAGGTTGGAGCAGTTTGTATCTGAGCACAGGAATAAGGTAGGGAAGAATTCAAACACTCATTTTGACTGCCTCCAGAAGTTAGATCAGATGGCCAATGCAATTTGGTGCTAGGTCTTTCCCTTTAGGTTTTACCCCCACAATGTTTTCATTAGTTTCGCTCACTCTCAAAATCAAGCATTTTGCAGCAGGTTGCAGCAGTTTGTATCTGAGCACAGGAATAAGGTAGGGAAGAATTCAAATACTCATTTTGACTGCCTCCAGAAGTTAGATCAGATGGCCAATGCAATTTGGTGCTAGGTCTTTCCCTTTAGGTTTTACCCCACAATGTTTTCATTAGTTTCGCTCACTCTCGAAATCAAGCATTTTACTGCAGGTTGGAGCAGTTTGTATCTGAGCACAGGAATAAGGTAGGGAAGAATTCAAATACTCATTTTGACTGCCTCCAGAAGTTAGATCAGATGGCCAATGCAATTTGGTGCTAGGTCTTTCCCTTTAGGTTTTACCCCCACAATGTTTTCATTAGTTTCCCTCACTCTCAAAATCAAGCTTTTTACAGCAGGTTGGAGCAGTTTGTATCTGAGCACAGGAATAAGGTAGGGAAGAATTCAAATACTCATTTTGACTGCCTCCAGAAGTTAGATCAGATGGCCAATGCAATTTGGTGCTAGGTCTTTCCCTTTAGGTTTTACACCCACAATGTTTTCATTAGTTTCGCTCACTCTCAAAATGAAGCATTTTACTGCAGGTTGGAGCAGTTTGTATCTGAGCACAGGAATAAGGTAGGGAAGAATTCAAATACTCATTTTGACTGCCTCCAGAAGTTAGATCAGATGGCCAATGCAATTTGGTGCTAGGTCTTTCCCTTTAGGTTTTACCCCCACAATGTTTTCATTAGTTTCGCTCACTCTCGAAATCAAGCAGTTTAGAGCAAGTAGGAGCAGTTTGTATCTTAGCACAGGAATAAGGAAGGGAAGAATTCAAACACTCATTTTGACTGCCTCCAGAAGTTAGATCAGATGGCCAATGCAATTTGGTGCTAGGTCTTTCCCTTTAGGTTTTACCCCCACAATGTTTTCTTTAGTTTCGCACACTCTCAAAATCAAGCATTTTACTGCAGGTTGGAGCAGTTTGTATCTGAGCACAGGAATAAGGTAGGGAAGAATTCAAATACTCATTTTGACTGCCTCCAGAAGTTAGATCAGATGGCCAATGCAATTTGGTGCTAGGTCTTTCCCTTTAGGTTTTACCCCACAATGTTTTCATTAGTTTCGCTCACTCTCAAAATCAAGCATTTTACAGCAGGTTGGAGCAGTTTGTATCTGAGCACAGGAATAAGGTAGGGAAGAATTCAAATACTCATTTTGACTGCCTCCAGAAGTTAGATCAGATGGCCAATGCAATTTGGTGCTAGGTCTTTCCCTTTAGGTTTTACCCCCACAATGTTTTCATTAGTTTCGCTCGCTCTCTAAATCAAGCATTTTACTGCAGGTTGGAGCACCTTGTATCTGAGCACAGGAATAAGGTAGGGAAGAATTCAAATACTCATTTTGACTGCCTCCAGAAGTTAGATCAGATGGCCAATGCAATTTGGTGCTAGGTCTTTCCCTTTAGGTTTTACCCCACAATGTTTTCATTAGTTTCGCTCACTCTCGAAATCAAGCAGTTTAGAGCAAGTTGGAGCAGTTTGTATCTTAGCACAGGAATAAGGAAGGGAAGAATTCAAACACTCATTTTGACTGCCTCCAGAAGTTAGATCAGATGGCCAATGCAATTTGGTGCTAGGTCTTTCCTTTAGGTTTTACCCCACAATGTTTTCATTAGTTTCGCTCACTCTCGAAATCAAGCATTTTAGAGCAGGTAGGAGCAGTTTGTATCTTAGCACAGGAATAAGGAAGGGAAGAATTCAAATACTCATTTTGACTGCCTCCAGAAGTTAGATCAGATGGCCAATGCAATTTGGTGCTAGGTCTTTCCCTTTAGGTTTTACCCCCACAATGTTTTCATTAGTTTCGCTCACTCTCGAAATCAAGCATTTTAGAGCAGGTTGGAGCAGTTTGTATCTGAGCACAGGAATAAGGTAGGGAAGAATTCAAATACTCATTTTGACTGCCTCCAGAAGTTAGATCAGATGGCCAATGCAATTTGGTGCTAGGTCTTTCCCTTTAGGTTTTACCCCACAATGTTTTCATTAGTTTCGCTCACTCTCAAAATGAAGCATTTTACTGCAGGTTGGAGCAGTTTGTATCTGAGCACAGGAATAAGGAAGGGAAGAATTCAAATACTCATTTTGACTGCCTCCAGAAGTTAGATCAGATGGCCAATGCAATTTGGTGCTAGGTCTTTCCCTTTAGGTTTTACCCCACAATGTTTTCATTAGTTTCGCTCACTCTCAAAATCAAGCATTTTACAGCAGGTTGGAGCAGTTTGTATCTGAGCACAGGAATAAGGTAGGGAAGAATTCAAATACTCATTTTGACTGCCTCCAGAAGTTAGATCAGATGGCCAATGCAATTTGGTGCTAGGTCTTTCCCTTTAGGTTTTACCCCACAATGTTTTCATTAGTTTCCCTCACTCTCAAAATCAAGCTTTTACAGAAGGTTGGAGCAGTTTGTATCTGAGCACAGGAATAAGGTAGGGAAGAATTCAAACACTCATTTTGACTGCCTCCAGAAGTTAGATCAGATGGCCAATGCAATTTGGTGCTAGGTCTTTCCCTTTAGGTTTTACCCCCACAATGTTTTCATTAGTTTCGCTCACTCTCTAAATCAAGCATTTTACTGCAGGTTGGAGCAGTTTGTATCTGAGCACAGGAATAAGGTAGGGAAGAATTCAAACACTCATTTTGACTGCCTCCAGAAGTTAGATCAGATGGCCAATGCAATTTGGTGCTAGGTCTTTCCCTTTAGGTTTTACCCCCACAATGTTTTCATTAGTTTCGCTCACTCTCAAAATCAAGCAGTTTACTGCAGGTTGGAGCAGTTTGTATCTGAGCACAGGAATAAGGTAGGGAAGAATTCAAATACTCATTTTGACTGCCTCCAGAAGTTAGATCAGATGGCCAATGCAATTTGGTGCTAGGTCTTTCCCTTTAGGTTTTACCCCCACAATGTTTTCATTAGTTTCGCTCACTCTCGAAATCAAGCATTTTAGAGCAGGTTGGAGCAGTTTGTATCTGAGCACAGGAATAAGGTAGGGAAGAATTCAAATACTCATTTTGACTGCCTCCAGAAGTTAGATCAGATGGCCAATGCAATTTGGTGCTAGGTCTTTCCCTTTAGGTTTTACCCCCACAATGTTTTCATTAGTTTCGCTCACTCTCGAAATCAAGCATTTTAGAGCAGGTTGGAGCAGTTTGTATCTGAGCACAGGAATAAGGTAGGGAAGAATTCAAATACTCATTTTGACTGCCTCCAGAAGTTAGATCAGATGGCCAATGCAATTTGGTGCTAGGTCTTTCCCTTTAGGTTTTACCCCCACAATGTTTTCATTAGTTTCGCTCACTCTCAAAATGAAGCATTTTACTGCAGGTTGGAGCAGTTTGTATCTGAGCACAGGAATAAGGAAGGGAAGAATTCAAATACTCATTTTGACTGCCTCCAGAAGTTAGATCAGATGGCCAATGCAATTTGGTGCTAGGTCTTTCCCTTTAGGTTTTACCCCCACAATGTTTTCATTAGTTTCCCTCACTCTCAAAATCAAGCATTTTACAGCAGGTTGGAGCAGTTTGTATCTGAGCACAGGAATAAGGTAGGGAAGAATTCAAATACTCATTTTGACTGCCTCCAGAAGTTAGATCAGATGGCCAATGCAATTTGGTGCTAGGTCTTTCCCTTTAGGTTTTACCCCCACAATGTTTTCATTAGTTTCCCTCACTCTCAAAATCAAGCTTTTTACAGAAGGTTGGAGCAGTTTGTATCTGAGCACAGGAATAAGGTAGGGAAGAATTCAAACACTCATTTTGACTGCCTCCAGAAGTTAGATCAGATGGCCAATGCAATTTGGTGCTAGGTCTTTCCCTTTAGGTTTTACCCCCACAATGTTTTCATTAGTTTCCCTCACTCTCAAAATCAAGCTTTTTAGAGCAGGTTGGAGCAGTTTGTATCTGAGCACAGGAATAAGGTAGGGAAGAATTCAAACACTCATTTTGACTGCCTCCAGAAGTTAGATCAGATGGCCAATGCAATTTGGTGCTAGGTCTTTCCCTTTAGGTTTTACCCCCACAATGTTTTCATTAGTTTCGCTCACTCTCAAAATCAAGCATTTTGCAGCAGGTTGCAGCAGTTTGTATCTGAGCACAGGAATAAGGTAGGGAAGAATTCAAATACTCATTTTGACTGCCTCCAGAAGTTAGATCAGATGGCCAATGCAATTTGGTGCTAGGTCTTTCCCTTTAGGTTTTACCCCCACAATGTTTTCATTAGTTTCGCTCACTCTCGAAATCAAGCATTTTACTGCAGGTTGGAGCAGTTTGTATCTGAGCACAGGAATAAGGTAGGGAAGAATTCAAATACTCATTTTGACTGCCTCCAGAAGTTAGATCAGATGGCCAATGCAATTTGGTGCTAGGTCTTTCCCTTTAGGTTTTACCCCCACAATGTTTTCATTAGTTTCCCTCACTCTCAAAATCAAGCTTTTTACAGCAGGTTGGAGCAGTTTGTATCTGAGCACAGGAATAAGGTAGGGAAGAATTCAAATACTCATTTTGACTGCCTCCAGAAGTTAGATCAGATGGCCAATGCAATTTGGTGCTAGGTCTTTCCCTTTAGGTTTTACACCCACAATGTTTTCATTAGTTTCGCTCACTCTCAAAATGAAGCATTTTACTGCAGGTTGGAGCAGTTTGTATCTGAGCACAGGAATAAGGTAGGGAAGAATTCAAATACTCATTTTGACTGCCTCCAGAAGTTAGATCAGATGGCCAATGCAATTTGGTGCTAGGTCTTTCCCTTTAGGTTTTACCCCCACAATGTTTTCATTAGTTTCGCTCACTCTCGAAATCAAGCAGTTTAGAGCAAGTAGGAGCAGTTTGTATCTTAGCACAGGAATAAGGAAGGGAAGAATTCAAACACTCATTTTGACTGCCTCCAGAAGTTAGATCAGATGGCCAATGCAATTTGGTGCTAGGTCTTTCCCTTTAGGTTTTACCCCCACAATGTTTTCATTAGTTTCGCTCACTCTCGAAATCAAGCATTTTAGAGCAGGTTGGAGCAGTTTGTATCTGAGCACAGGAATAAGGTAGGGAAGAATTCAAATACTCATTTTGACTGCCTCCAGATGTTAGATCAGATGGCCAATGCAATTTGGTGCTAGGTCTTTCCCTTTAGGTTTTACCCCCACAATGTTTTCATTAGTTTCGCTCACTCTCAAAATGAAGCATTTTACTGCAGGTTGGAGCAGTTTGTATCTGAGCACAGGAATAAGGTAGGGAAGAATTCAAATACTCATTTTGACTGCCTCCAGAAGTTAGATCAGATGGCCAATGCAATTTGGTGCTAGGTCTTTCCCTTTAGGTTTTACCCCCACAATATTTTCAGAAGTTTTCCTCACTCTCAAAATCAAGCATTTTACTGCAGGTTGGAGCAGTTTGTATCTGAGCACAGGAATAAGGTAGGGAAGAATTCAAACACTCATTTTGACTGCCTCCAGAAGTTAGATCAGATGGCCAATGCAATTTGGTGCTAGGTCTTTCCCTTTAGGTTTTACCCCCACAATATTTTCAGAAGTTTTCCTCACTCTCAAAATCAAGCATTTTACTGCAGGTTGGAGCAGTTTGTATCTGAGCACAGGAATAAGGTAGGGAAGAATTCAAACACTCATTTTGACTGCCTCCAGAAGTTAGATCAGATGGCCAATGCAATTAAGTGCTAGGTCTTTCCCTTTAGGTTTTACCCCCACAATGTTTTCATTAGTTTCGCTCACTCTCAAAATCAAGCATTTTGCAGCAGGTTGCAGCAGTTTGTATCTGAGCACAGGAATAAGGTAGGGAAGAATTCAAATACTCATTTTGACTGCCTCCAGAAGTTAGATCAGATGGCCAATGCAATTTGGTGCTAGGTCTTTCCCTTTAGGTTTTACCCCCACAATGTTTTCATTAATTTCGCTCACTCTCAAAATCAAGCAGTTTACTGCAGGGTTGGAGCAGTTTGTATCTGAGCACAGGAATAAGGTAGGGAAGAATTCAAATACTCATTTTGACTGCCTCCAGAAGTTAGATCAGATGGCCAATGCAATTTGGTGCTAGGTCTTTCCCTTTAGGTTTTACCCCACAATGTTTTCATTAGTTTCGCTCACTCTCGAAATCAAGCATTTTAGAGCAGGTTGGAGCAGTTTGTATCTGAGCACAGGAATAAGGTAGGGAAGAATTCAAATACTCATTTTGACTGCCTCCAGAAGTTAGATCAGATGGCCAATGCAATTTGGTGCTAGGTCTTTCCCTTTAGGTTTTACCCCCACAATGTTTTCATTAGTTTCCCTCACTCTCAAAATCAAGCTTTTTACAGCAGGTTGGAGCAGTTTGTATCTGAGCACAGGAATAAGGTAGGGAAGAATTCAAATACTCATTTTGACTGCCTCCAGAAGTTAGATCAGATGGCCAATGCAATTTGGTGCTAGGTCTTTCCCTTTAGGTTTTACCCCACAATGTTTTCATTAGTTTCGCTCACTCTCAAAATCAAGCATTTTACTGCAGGTTGGAGCAGTTTGTATCTGAGCACAGGAATAAGGTAGGGAAGAATTCAAATACTCATTTTGACTGCCTCCAGAAGTTAGATCAGATGGCCAATGCAATTTGGTGCTAGGTCTTTCCCTTTAGGTTTTACCCCACAATGTTTTCATTAGTTTCGCTCACTCTCGAAATCAAGCATTTTACTGCAGGTTGGAGCAGTTTGTATCTGAGCACAGGAATAAGGTAGGGAAGAATTCAAATACTCATTTTGACTGTCTCCAGAAGTTAGATCAGATGGCCAATGCAATTTGGTGCTAGGTCTTTCCCTTTAGGTTTTACCCCCACAATGTTTTCATTAGTTTCGCTCACTCTCAAAATCAAGCATTTTACTGCAGGTTGGAGCAGTTTGTATCTGAGCACAGGAATAAGGTAGGGAAGAATTCAAATACTCATTTTGACTGCCTCCAGAAGTTAGATCAGATGGCCAATGCAATTTGGTGCTAGGTCTTTCCCTTTAGGTTTTACCCCCACAATGTTTTCATTAGTTTCGCTCACTCTCGAAATCAAGCATTTTACAGCAGGTTGGAGCAGTTTGTATCTGAGCACAGGAATAAGGTAGGGAAGAATTCTAAGGACCATTTTGACTGCCTCCAGAAGTTAGATCAGATGGCCAATGCAATTTGGTGCTAGGTCTTTCCCTTTAGGTTTTACCCCCACAATGTTTTCATTAGTTTCGCTCACTCTCAAAATCAAGCAGTTTACAGCAGGTTGGAGCAGTTTGTATCTGAGCACAGGAATAAGGTAGGGAAGAATTCAAATACTCATTTTGACTGCCTCCAGAAGTTAGATCAGATGGCCAATGCAATTTGGTGCTAGGTCTTTCCCTTTAGGTTTTACCCCCACAATGTTTTCATTAGTTTCGCTCACTCTCAAAATCAAGCAGTTTACAGCAGGTTGGAGCAGTTTGTATCTGAGCACAGGAATAAGGTAGGGAAGAATTCAAACACTCATTTTGACTGCCTCCAGAAGTTAGATCAGATGGCCAATGCAATTTGGTGCTAGGTCTTTCCCTTTAGGTTTTACCCCCACAATGTTTTCATTAGTTTCCCTCACTCTCAAAATCAAGCTTTTTAGAGCAGGTTGGAGCAGTTTGTATCTGAGCACAGGAATAAGGTAGGGAAGAATTCAAACACTCATTTTGACTGCCTCCAGAAGTTAGATCAGATGGCCAATGCAATTTGGTGCTAGGTCTTTCCCTTTAGGTTTTACCCCCACAATGTTTTCATTAGTTTCCCTCACTCTCAAAATCAAGCTTTTTAGAGCAGGTTGGAGCAGTTTGTATCTGAGCACAGGAATAAGGTAGGGAAGAATTCAAACACTCATTTTGACTGCCTCCAGAAGTTAGATCAGATGGCCAATGCAATTAAGTGCTAGGTCTTTCCCTTTAGGTTTTACCCCCACAATGTTTTCATTAGTTTCGCTCACTCTCAAAATCAAGCATTTTGCAGCAGGTTGCAGCAGTTTGTATCTGAGCACAGGAATAAGGTAGGGAAGAATTCAAATACTCATTTTGACTGCCTCCAGAAGTTAGATCAGATGGCCAATGCAATTTGGTGCTAGGTCTTTCCCTTTAGGTTTTACCCCCACAATGTTTTCATTAATTTCGCTCACTCTCAAAATCAAGCAGTTTACTGCAGGGTTGGAGCAGTTTGTATCTGAGCACAGGAATAAGGTAGGGAAGAATTCAAATACTCATTTTGACTGCCTCCAGAAGTTAGATCAGATGGCCAATGCAATTTGGTGCTAGGTCTTTCCCTTTAGGTTTTACCCCCACAATGTTTTCATTAGTTTCGCTCACTCTCGAAATCAAGCATTTTAGAGCAGGTTGGAGCAGTTTGTATCTGAGCACAGGAATAAGGTAGGGAAGAATTCAAATACTCATTTTGACTGCCTCCAGAAGTTAGATCAGATGGCCAATGCAATTTGGTGCTAGGTCTTTCCCTTTAGGTTTTACCCCACAATGTTTTCATTAGTTTCCCTCACTCTCAAAATCAAGCTTTTACAGCAGGTTGGAGCAGTTTGTATCTGAGCACAGGAATAAGGTAGGGAAGAATTCAAATACTCATTTTGACTGCCTCCAGAAGTTAGATCAGATGGCCAATGCAATTTGGTGCTAGGTCTTTCCTTTAGGTTTTACCCCACAATGTTTTCATTAGTTTCGCTCACTCTCAAAATCAAGCATTTTACTGCAGGTTGGAGCAGTTTGTATCTGAGCACAGGAATAAGGTAGGGAAGAATTCAAATACTCATTTTGACTGCCTCCAGAAGTTAGATCAGATGGCCAATGCAATTTGGTGCTAGGTCTTTCCCTTTAGGTTTTACCCCACAATGTTTTCATTAGTTTCGCTCACTCTCAAAATCAAGCATTTTACTGCAGGTTGGAGCAGTTTGTATCTGAGCACAGGAATAAGGTAGGGAAGAATTCAAATACTCATTTTGACTGTCTCCAGAAGTTAGATCAGATGGCCAATGCAATTTGGTGCTAGGTCTTTCCCTTTAGGTTTTACCCCCACAATGTTTTCATTAGTTTCGCTCACTCTCAAAATCAAGCATTTTACAGCAGGTTGGAGCAGTTTGTATCTGAGCACAGGAATAAGGTAGGGAAGAATTCAAATACTCATTTTGACTGCCTCCAGAAGTTAGATCAGATGGCCAATGCAATTTGGTGCTAGGTCTTTCCCTTTAGGTTTTACCCCCACAATGTTTTCATTAGTTTCGCTCACTCTCGAAATCAAGCATTTTACAGCAGGTTGGAGCAGTTTGTATCTGAGCACAGGAATAAGGTAGGGAAGAATTCTAAGGACCATTTTGACTGCCTCCAGAAGTTAGATCAGATGGCCAATGCAATTTGGTGCTAGGTCTTTCCCTTTAGGTTTTACCCCCACAATGTTTTCATTAGTTTCGCTCACTCTCAAAATCAAGCAGTTTACAGCAGGTTGGAGCAGTTTGTATCTGAGCACAGGAATAAGGTAGGGAAGAATTCAAATACTCATTTTGACTGCCTCCAGAAGTTAGATCAGATGGCCAATGCAATTTGGTGCTAGGTCTTTCCCTTTAGGTTTTACCCCCACAATGTTTTCATTAGTTTCGCTCACTCTCAAAATCAAGCAGTTTACAGCAGGTTGGAGCAGTTTGTATCTGAGCACAGGAATAAGGTAGGGAAGAATTCAAACACTCATTTTGACTGCCTCCAGAAGTTAGATCAGATGGCCAATGCAATTTGGTGCTAGGTCTTTCCCTTTAGGTTTTACCCCCACAATGTTTTCATTAGTTTCCCTCACTCTCAAAATCAAGCAGTTTACAGCCCGTTGGAGCACTCTGCATCTGAGCAGAGGAATGAGGTAGGGAAGAATTCTAAGGACCATTTTGACTGCCTCCAGAAGTTAGATCAGATGGCCAATGCAATTTGGTGCTAGGTCTTTCCCTTTAGGTTTTACCCCCACAATGTTTTCATTAGTTTCGCTCACTCTCGAAATCAAGCATTTTACTGCAGGTTGGAGCAGTTTGTATCAGAGCACAGGAATAAGGTAGGGAAGAATTCAAATACTCATTTTGACTGCCTCCAGAAGTTAGATCAGATGGCCAATGCAATTTGGTGCTAGGTCTTTCCCTTTAGGTTTTACCCCCACAATGTTTTCATTAGTTTCGCTCACTCTCAAAATGAAGCATTTTACTGCAGGTTGGAGCACCTTGTATCTGAGCACAGGAATAAGGAAGGGAAGAATTCAAATACTCATTTTGACTGCCTCCAGAAGTTAGATCAGATGGCCAATGCAATTTGGTGCTAGGTCTTTCCCTTTAGGTTTTACCCCCACAATGTTTTCATTAGTTTCGCTCACTCGAAATCAAGCATTTTACAGCAGGTTGGAGCAGTTTGTATCTGAGCACAGGAATAAGGTAGGGAAGAATTCAAATACTCATTTTGACTGCCTCCAGAAGTTAGATCAGATGGCCAATGCAATTTGGTGCTAGGTCTTTCCCTTTAGGTTTTACCCCCACAATGTTTTCATTAGTTTCGCTCACTCTCAAAATCAAGCAGTTTACAGCAGGTTGGAGCAGTTTGTATCTGAGCACAGGAATAAGGTAGGGAAGAATTCAAACACTCATTTTGACTGCCTCCAGAAGTTAGATCAGATGGCCAATGCAATTTGGTGCTAGGTCTTTCCCTTTAGGTTTTACCCCCACAATGTTTTCATTAGTTTCGCTCACTCTCAAAATCAAGCATTTTACTGCAGGTTGGAGCAGTTTGTATCAGAGCACAGGAATAAGGTAGGGAAGAATTCAAATACTCATTTTGACTGCCTCCAGAAGTTAGATCAGATGGCCAATGCAATTTGGTGCTAGGTCTTTCCCTTTAGGTTTTACCCCCACAATGTTTTCATTAGTTTCCCTCACTCTCAAAATCAAGCTTTTTAGAGCAGGTTGGAGCAGTTTGTATCTGAGCACAGGAATAAGGTAGGGAAGAATTCAAACACTCATTTTGACTGTGTCCAGAAGTTAGATCAGATGGCCAATGCAATTAAGTGCTAGGTCTTTCCCTTTAGGTTTTACCCCCACAATGTTTTCATTAGTTTCGCTCACTCTCAAAATCAAGCATTTTGCAGCAGGTTGCAGCAGTTTGTATCTGAGCACAGGAATAAGGTAGGGAAGAATTCAAATACTCATTTTGACTGCCTCCAGAAGTTAGATCAGATGGCCAATGCAATTTGGTGCTAGGTCTTTCCCTTTAGGTTTTACCCCCACAATGTTTTCATTAGTTTCGCTCACTCTCAAAATCAAGCATTTTGCAGCAGGTTGCAGCAGTTTGTATCTGAGCACAGGAATAAGGTAGGGAAGAATTCAAATACTCATTTTGACTGCCTCCAGAAGTTAGATCAGATGGCCAATGCAATTTGGTGCTAGGTCTTTCCCTTTAGGTTTTACCCCCACAATGTTTTCATTAGTTTCGCTCACTCTCGAAATCAAGCATTTTAGAGCAGGTTGGAGCAGTTTGTATCTGAGCACAGGAATAAGGTAGGGAAGAATTCAAATACTCATTTTGACTGCCTCCAGAAGTTAGATCAGATGGCCAATGCAATTTGGTGCTAGGTCTTTCCTTTAGGTTTTACCCCACAATGTTTTCATTAGTTTCCTCACTCTCAAAATCAAGCTTTTTAGAGCAGGTTGGAGCAGTTTGTATCTGAGCACAGGAATAAGGTAGGGAAGAATTCAAATACTCATTTTGACTGCCTCCAGAAGTTAGATCAGATGGCCAATGCAATTTGGTGCTAGGTCTTTCCCTTTAGGTTTTACACCCACAATGTTTTCATTAGTTTCGCTCACTCTCAAAATGAAGCATTTTACTGCAGGTTGGAGCAGTTTGTATCTGAGCACAGGAATAAGGTAGGGAAGAATTCAAACACTCATTTTGACTGCCTCCAGAAGTTAGATCAGATGGCCAATGCAATTAAGTGCTAGGTCTTTCCCTTTAGGTTTTACCCCCACAATGTTTTCATTAGTTTCGCTCACTCTCAAAATCAAGCATTTTGCAGCAGGTTGCAGCAGTTTGTATCTGAGCACAGGAATAAGGTAGGGAAGAATTCAAATACTCATTTTGACTGCCTCCAGAAGTTAGATCAGATGGCCAATGCAATTTGGTGCTAGGTCTTTCCCTTTAGGTTTTACCCCCACAATGTTTTCATTAATTTCGCTCACTCTCAAAATCAAGCAGTTTACTGCAGGGTTGGAGCAGTTTGTATCTGAGCACAGGAATAAGGTAGGGAAGAATTCAAATACTCATTTTGACTGCCTCCAGAAGTTAGATCAGATGGCCAATGCAATTTGGTGCTAGGTCTTTCCCTTTAGGTTTTACCCCCACAATGTTTTCATTAGTTTCGCTCACTCTCGAAATCAAGCATTTTAGAGCAGGTTGGAGCAGTTTGTATCTGAGCACAGGAATAAGGTAGGGAAGAATTCAAATACTCATTTTGACTGCCTCCAGAAGTTAGATCAGATGGCCAATGCAATTTGGTGCTAGGTCTTTCCCTTTAGGTTTTACCCCCACAATGTTTTCATTAGTTTCCCTCACTCTCAAAATCAAGCTTTTTACAGCAGGTTGGAGCAGTTTGTATCTGAGCACAGGAATAAGGTAGGGAAGAATTCAAATACTCATTTTGACTGCCTCCAGAAGTTAGATCAGATGGCCAATGCAATTTGGTGCTAGGTCTTTCCCTTTAGGTTTTACACCCACAATGTTTTCATTAGTTTCGCTCACTCTCAAAATCAAGCATTTTACTGCAGGTTGGAGCAGTTTGTATCTGAGCACAGGAATAAGGTAGGGAAGAATTCAAATACTCATTTTGACTGCCTCCAGAAGTTAGATCAGATGGCCAATGCAATTTGGTGCTAGGTCTTTCCTTTAGGTTTTACCCCACAATGTTTTCATTAGTTTCGCTCACTCTCGAAATCAAGCATTT
>WWNC01000362.1:0-48546 GCA_011125475.1 Melanerpes aurifrons
TAGAGGCCTATGGAGCCAATGGGAGCGTCTATAGAGCCCGTGGGAGCCTCTCTAGAGGCCTATGGAGCCAATGGGAGCGTCTATAGAGCCCGTGGGAGCCTCTCAAGAGGCCTATGGAGCCAATGGGAGCGTCTATAGAGCCCGTGGGAGCCTCTCTAGAGGCCTATGGAGCCAATGGGAGCGTCTATAGAGCCCGTGGGAGCCTCTCTAGAGGCCTATGGAGCCAATGGGAGCGTCTATAGAGCCCGTGGGAGCCCCTCTAGAGGCCTATGGAGCCAATGGGAGCGTCTATAGAGCCCGTGGGAGCCTCTCTAGAGGCCTATGGAGCCAATGGGAGCGTCTATAGAGCCCGTGGGAGCCTCTCTAGAGGCCTATGGAGCCAATGGGAGCGTCTATAGAGCCCGTGGGAGCCTCTCTAGAGGCCTATGGAGCCAATGGGAGCGTCTATAGAGCCCGTGGGAGCCCTCTAGTGGCCTATGGAGCCAATGGGAGCGTCTATAGAGCCCGTGGGAGCCTCTCTAGAGGCCTATGGAGCCAATGGGAGCGTCTATAGAGCCAGGGGGAGCCTCTCTAGAGGCCTATGGAGCCAATGGGAGCGTCTATAGAGCCCGTGGGAGCCTCTCTAGAGGCCTATGGAGCCAATGGGGGAGCGTCTATAGAGCCCGTGGGAGCCTCTCTAGAGGCCTATGGAGCCAATGGGAGCGTCTATAGAGCCCGTGGGAGCCTCTCTAGAGGCCTATGGAGCCAATGGGAGCGTCTATAGAGCCCGTGGGAGCCTCTCTAGAGGCCTATGGAGCCAATGGGAGCGTCTATAGAGCCCGTGGGAGCCTCTCTAGAGGCCTATGGAGCCAATGGGAGCGTCTATAGAGCCCGTGGGAGCCTCTCTAGAGGCCTATGGAGCCAATGGGAGCGTCTATAGAGCCCGTGGGAGCCTCTCTAGAGGCCTATGGAGCCAATGGGAGCGTCTATAGAGCCCGTGGGAGCCTCTCTAGAGGCCTATGGAGCCAATGGGAGCGTCTATAGAGCCCGTGGGGGAGCCTCTCTAGAGGCCTATGGAGCCAATGGGAGCGTCTATAGAGCCCGTGGGAGCCTCTCTAGAGGCCTATGGAGCCAATGGGAGCGTCTATAGAGCCCGTGGGAGCCTCTCTAGAGGCCTATGGAGCCAATGGGAGCGTCTATAGAGCCCGTGGGAGCCTCTCTAGAGGCCTATGGAGCCAATGGGGGAGCGTCTATAGAGCCCGTGGGAGCCTCTCTAGAGGCCTATGGAGCCAATGGGAGGAGCGTCTATAGAGCCCGTGGGAGCCTCTCTAGAGGCCTATGGAGCCAATGGGAGCGTCTATAGAGCCCGTGGGAGCCTCTCTAGAGGCCTATGGAGCCAATGGGAGCGTCTATAGAGCCCGTGGGAGCCTCTCTAGAGGCCTATGGAGCCAATGGGAGCGTCTATAGAGCCCGTGGGAGCCTCTCTAGAGGCCTATGGAGCCAATGGGAGCGTCTATAGAGCCCGTGGGAGCCTCTCTAGAGGCCTATGGAGCCAATGGGAGCGTCTATAGAGCCCGTGGGAGCCTCTCTAGAGGCCTATGGAGCCAATGGGAGCGTCTATAGAGCCCGTGGGAGCCTCTCTAGAGGCCTATGGAGCCAATGGGAGCGTCTATAGAGCCCGTGGGAGCCTCTCTAGAGGCCTATGGAGCCAATGGGAGCGTCTATAGAGCCCGTGGGAGCCTCTCTAGAGGCCTATGGAGCCAATGGGAGCGTCTATAGAGCCCGTGGGAGCCTCTCTAGAGGCCTATGGAGCCAATGGGAGCGTCTATAGAGCCCGTGGGAGCCTCTCTAGAGGCCTATGGAGCCAATGGGAGCGTCTATAGAGCCCGTGGGAGCCTCTCTAGAGGCCTATGGAGCCAATGGGAGCGTCTATAGAGCCCGTGGGAGCCTCTCTAGAGGCCTATGGAGCCAATGGGAGCGTCTATAGAGCCCGTGGGAGCCTCTCTAGAGGCCTATGGAGCCAATGGGAGCGTCTATAGAGCCCGTGGGAGCCTCTCTAGAGGCCTATGGAGCCAATGGGAGCGTCTATAGAGCCCGTGGGAGCCTCTCTAGAGGCCTATGGAGCCAATGGGAGCGTCTATAGAGCCCGTGGGAGCCTCTCTAGAGGCCTATGGAGCCAATGGGAGCGTCTATAGAGCCCGTGGGAGCCTCTCTAGAGGCCTATGGAGCCAATGGGAGCGTCTATAGAGCCCGTGGGAGCCTCTCTAGAGGCCTATGGAGCCAATGGGAGCGTCTATAGAGCCCGTGGGAGCCTCTCTAGAGGCCTATGGAGCCAATGGGAGCGTCTATAGAGCCCGTGGGAGCCTCTCAGAGGCCTATGGAGCCAATGGGAGCGTCTATAGAGCCCGTGGGAGCCTCTCTAGAGGCCTATGGAGCCAATGGGAGCGTCTATAGAGCCCGTGGGAGCCTCTCTAGAGGCCTATGGAGCCAATGGGAGCGTCTATAGAGCCCGTGGGAGCCTCTCTAGAGGCCTATGGAGCCAATGGGAGCGTCTATAGAGCCCGTGGGAGCCTCTCTAGAGGCCTATGGAGCCAATGGGAGCGTCTATAGAGCCCGTGGGAGCCTCTCTAGAGGCCTATGGAGCCAATGGGAGCGTCTATAGAGCCCGTGGGAGCCTCTCTAGAGGCCTATGGAGCCAATGGGAGCGTCTATAGAGCCCGTGGGAGCCTCTCTAGAGGCCTATGGAGCCAATGGGAGCGTCTATAGAGCCCGTGGGAGCCTCTCTAGAGGCCTATGGAGCCAATGGGAGCGTCTATAGAGCCCGTGGGAGCCTCTCTAGAGGCCTATGGAGCCAATGGGAGCGTCTATAGAGCCCGTGGGAGCCTCTCTAGAGGCCTATGGAGCCAATGGGAGCGTCTATAGAGCCCGTGGGAGCCTCTCTAGAGGCCTATGGAGCCAATGGGAGCGTCTATAGAGCCCGTGGGAGCCTCTCTAGAGGCCTATGGAGCCAATGGGAGCGTCTATAGAGCCGTGGTGGGAGCCTCTCTAGAGGCCTATGGAGCCAATGGGAGCGTCTATAGAGCCCGTGGGAGCCTCTCTAGAGGCCTATGGAGCCAATGGGGAGCATAGTCTATAGAGCCCGTGGGAGCCTCTCTAGAGGCCTATGGAGCCAATGGGAGCGTCTATAGAGCCCGTGGGAGCCTCTCTAGAGGCCTATGGAGCCAATGGGAGCGTCTATAGAGCCCGTGGGAGCCTCTCTAGAGGCCTATGGAGCCAATGGGAGCGTCTATAGAGCCCGTGGGAGCCTCTCTAGAGGCCTATGGAGCCAATGGGAGCGTCTATAGAGCCCGTGGGAGCCTCTCTAGAGGCCTATGGAGCCAATGGGAGCGTCTATAGAGCCCGTGGGAGCCTCTCTAGAGGCCTATGGAGCCAATGGGAGCGTCTATAGAGCCCGTGGGAGCCTCTCTAGAGGCCTATGGAGCCAATGGGAGCGTCTATAGAGCCCGTGGGAGCCTCTCTAGAGGCCTATGGAGCCAATGGGAGCGTCTATAGAGCCCGTGGGAGCCTCTCTAGAGGCCTATGGAGCCAATGGGAGCGTCTATAGAGCCCGTGGGAGCCTCTCTAGAGGCCTATGGAGCCAATGGGAGCGTCTATAGAGCCCGTGGGAGCCTCTCTAGAGGCCTATGGAGCCAATGGGAGCGTCTATAGAGCCCGTGGGAGCCTCTCTAGAGGCCTATGGAGCCAATGGGAGCGTCTATAGAGCCCGTGGGAGCCTCTCTAGAGGCCTATGGAGCCAATGGGAGCGTCTATAGAGCCCTAGAGTGGGAGCCTGGGAGCTCTAGAGGCCTATGGAGCCAATGGGAGCGTCTATAGAGCCCGTGGGAGCCTCTAGAGGCCTATGGAGCCAATGGGAGCGTCTATAGAGCCCGTGGGAGCCTCTCTAGAGGCCTATGGAGCCAATGGGAGCGTCTATAGAGCCCGTGGGAGCCTCTCTAGAGGCCTATGGAGCCAATGGGAGCGTCTATAGAGCCCGTGGGAGCCTCTCTAGAGGCCTATGGAGCCAATGGGAGCGTCTATAGAGCCCGTGGGAGCCTCTCAGAGGCCTATGGAGCCAATGGGAGCGTCTATAGAGCCCGTGGGAGCCTCTCTAGAGGCCTATGGAGCCAATGGGAGCGTCTATAGAGCCCGTGGGAGCCTCTCTAGAGGCCTATGGAGCCAATGGGAGCGTCTATAGAGCCCGTGGGAGCCTCTCTAGAGGCCTATGGAGCCAATGGGAGCGTCTATAGAGCCCGTGGGAGCCTCTCTAGAGGCCTATGGAGCCAATGGGAGCGTCTATAGAGCCCGTGGGAGCCTCTCTAGAGGCCTATGGAGCCAATGGGAGCGTCTATAGAGCCCGTGGGAGCCTCTCTAGAGGCCTATGGAGCCAATGGGAGCGTCTATAGAGCCCGTGGGAGTAGAGGGGAGCCTCTCTAGAGGCCTATGGAGCCAATGGGAGCGTCTATAGAGCCCGTGGGAGCTCTCTAGAGGCCTATGGAGCCAATGGGAGCGTCTATAGAGCCCGTGGGAGCCTCTCTAGAGGCCTATGGAGCCAATGGGAGCGTCTATAGAGCCCGTGGGAGCCTCTCTAGAGGCCTATGGAGCCAATGGGAGCGTCTATAGAGCCCGTGGGAGCCTCTCTAGAGGCCTATGGAGCCAATGGGAGCGTCTATAGAGCCCGTGGGAGCCTCTCTAGAGGCCTATGGAGCCAATGGGAGCGTCTATAGAGCCCGTGGGAGCCTCTCTAGAGGCCTATGGAGCCAATGGGAGCGTCTATAGAGCCCGTGGGAGCCTCTCTAGAGGCCTATGGAGCCAATGGGAGCGTCTATAGAGCCCGTGGGAGCCTCTCTAGAGGCCTATGGAGCCAATGGGAGCGTCTATAGAGCCCGTGGGAGCCTCTCTAGAGGCCTATGGAGCCAATGGGAGCGTCTATAGAGCCCGTGGGAGCCTCTCTAGAGGCCTATGGAGCCAATGGGAGCGTCTATAGAGCCCGTGGGAGCCTCTCTAGAGGCCTATGGAGCCAATGGGAGCGTCTATAGAGCCCGTGGGAGCCTCTCTAGAGGCCTATGGAGCCAATGGGAGCGTCTATAGAGCCCGTGGGAGCCTCTCTAGAGGCCTATGGAGCAATGGGAGCGTCTATAGAGCCCGTGGGAGCCTCTCTAGAGGCCTATGGAGCCAATGGGAGCGTCTATAGAGCCTGGGAGAGAGGCCTATGGAGCCAATGGGAGAGGCCTGGGATGGAGCCAATGGGAGCGTCTATAGAGCCCGTGGGAGCCTCTCTAGAGGCCTATGGAGCCAATGGGAGCGTCTATAGAGCCGTGGGAGCTCTCTAGAGGCCTATGGAGCCAATGGGAGCGCTCTATAGAGCCCGTGGGAGCCTCTAGAGGCCTATGGAGCCAATGGGAGCGTCTATAGAGCCCGTGGGAGCCTCTCTAGAGGCCTATGGAGCCAATGGGAGCGTCTATAGAGCCCGTGGGAGCCTCTCTAGAGGCCTATGGAGCCAATGGGAGCGTCTATAGAGCCGTGGGAGCCTCTAGAGGCCTATGGAGCCAATGGGAGCGTCTATAGAGCCCGGGGAGCCCTCTAGAGGCCTATGGAGCCAATGGGAGCGTCTATAGAGCCCGTGGGAGCCTCTAGAGGCCTATGGAGCCAATGGGAGCGTCTATAGAGCCCGTGGGAGCCTCTCTAGAGGCCTATGGAGCCAATGGGAGCGTCTATAGAGCCGTGGGAGCCTCTCTAGAGGCCTATGGAGCCAATGGGAGCGTCTATAGAGCCCGTGGGAGCCTCTCTAGAGGCCTATGGAGCCAATGGGAGCGTCTATAGAGCCCTGTGGGAGCCTCTCTAGAGGCCTATGGAGCCAATGGGAGCGTCTATAGAGCCCGTGGGAGCTCTCTAGAGGCCTATGGAGAATGGGGCCTATGGGGAGCCAATGGGAGCGTCTATAGAGCCCGTGGGAGCCTCTCTAGAGGCCTATGGAGCCAATGGGAGCGTCTATAGAGCCCGTGGGAGCCTCTCTAGAGGCCTATGGAGCCAATGGGAGCGTCTATAGAGCCCGTGGGAGCCTCTCTAGAGGCCTATGGAGCCAATGGGAGCGTCTATAGAGCCCGTGGGAGCCTCTCTAGAGGCCTATGGAGCCAATGGGAGCGTCTATAGAGCCGTGGGAGCCTCTCTAGAGGCCTATGGAGCCAATGGGAGCGTCTATAGAGCCCGTGGGAGCCTCTCTAGAGGCCTATGGAGCCAATGGGAGCGCTATAGAGCCCGTGGGAGCCTCTCTAGAGGCCTATGGAGCCAATGGGAGCGTCTATAGAGCCCGTGGGAGCCTCTCTAGAGGCCTATGGAGCCAATGGGAGCGTCTATAGAGCCCGGGAGCTCTCTAGAGGCCTATGGAGCCAATGGGAGCGTCTATAGAGCCCGTGGGAGCCTCTCTAGAGGCCTATGGAGCCAATGGGAGCGTCTATAGAGCCGTGGGAGCCTCTCTAGAGGCCTATGGAGCCAATGGGAGCGTCTATAGAGCCCGTGGGAGCCTCTCTAGAGGCCTATGGAGCCAATGGGAGCGTCTATAGAGCCGTGGGAGCCTCTCTAGAGGCCTATGGAGCCAATGGGAGCGTCTATAGAGCCCGTGGGAGCGTCTCTAGAGGCCTATGGAGCCAATGGGAGCGTCTATAGAGCCCGTGGGAGCCTCTCTAGAGGCCTATGGAGCCAATGGGAGCGTCTATAGAGCCCGTGGGAGCCTCTCTAGAGGCCTATGGAGCCAATGGGAGCGTCTATAGAGCCCGTGGGAGCCTCTCTAGAGGCCTATGGAGCCAATGGGAGCGTCTATAGAGCCCGTGGGAGCCTCTCTAGAGGCCTATGGAGCCAATGGGAGCGTCTATAGAGCCCGTGGGAGCCTCTCTAGAGGCCTATGGAGCCAATGGGAGCGTCTATAGAGCCCGTGGGAGCCTCTCTAGAGGCCTATGGAGCCAATGGGAGCGTCTATAGAGCCCGTGGGAGCCTCTCTAGAGGCCTATGGAGCCAATGGGAGCGTCTATAGAGCCCGTGGGAGCCTCTCTAGAGGCCTATGGAGCCAATGGGAGCGTCTATAGAGCCCGTGGGGAGCCTCTAGAGGCCTATGGAGCCAATGGGAGCGTCTATAGAGCCCGTGGGAGCCTCTCTAGAGGCCTATGGAGCCAATGGGAGCGTCTATAGAGCCCGTGGGAGCCTCTCTAGAGGCCTATGGAGCCAATGGGAGCGTCTATAGAGCCCGTGGGAGCCTCTAGAGGCCTATGGAGCCAATGGGAGCGTCTATAGAGCCCGTGGGAGCCTCTCTAGAGGCCTATGGAGCCAATGGGAGCGTCTATAGAGCCCGTGGGAGCCTCTCTAGAGGCCTATGGAGCCAATGGGAGCGTCTATAGAGCCCGTGGGAGCCTCTCTAGAGGCCTATGGAGCCAATGGGAGCGTCTATAGAGCCCGTGGGAGCCTCTCTAGAGGCCTATGGAGCCAATGGGAGCGTCTATAGAGCCCGTGGGAGCCTCTCTAGAGGCCTATGGAGCCAATGGGAGCGTCTATAGAGCCCGTGGGAGCCTCTCTAGAGGCCTATGGAGCCAATGGGAGCGTCTATAGAGCCCGTGGGAGCTCTCTAGAGGCCTATGGAGCCAATGGGAGCGTCTATAGAGCCCGTGGGAGCCTCTCTAGAGGCCTATGGAGCCAATGGGAGCTATAGAGCCTATAGAGCCCTAGAGGGAGCCTCTATAGAGGCCTATGGAGCCAATGGGAGCGCTCTATAGAGCCGTGGGAGCCTCTCTAGAGGCCTATGGAGCCAATGGGAGCGTCTATAGAGCCCGTGGGAGGGAGCCTCTAGAGGCCTATGGAGCCAATGGGAGCGTCTATAGAGCCCGTGGGAGCCTCTCTAGAGGCCTATGGAGCCAATGGGAGCGTCTATAGAGCCCGTGGGAGCCTCTCTAGAGGCCTATGGAGCCAATGGGAGCGTCTATAGAGCCCGTGGGAGCCTCTCTAGAGGCCTATGGAGCCAATGGGAGCGTCTATAGAGCCCGTGGGAGCCTCTCTAGAGGCCTATGGAGCCAATGGGAGCGTCTATAGAGCCCGTGGGAGCCTCTAGAGGCCTATGGAGCCAATGGGGAGCGTCTATAGAGCCCGTGGGAGCCTCTCTAGAGGCCTATGGAGCCAATGGGAGCGTCTATAGAGCCCGTGGGAGCCTCTCTAGAGGCCTATGGAGCCAATGGGAGCGTCTATAGAGCCCGTGGGAGCCTCTCTAGAGGCCTATGGAGCCAATGGGAGCGTCTATAGAGCCCGTGGGAGCCTCTCTAGAGGCCTATGGAGCCAATGGGAGCGTCTATAGAGCCCGTGGGAGCCTCTCTAGAGGCCTATGGAGCCAATGGGAGCGTCTATAGAGCCCGAGGGAGCCTCTCTAGAGGCCTATGGAGCCAATGGGAGCGTCTATAGAGCCCGTGGGAGCCTCTCTAGAGGCCTATGGAGCCAATGGGAGCGTCTATAGAGCCCGTGGGAGCCTCTCTAGAGGCCTATGGAGCCAATGGGAGCGTCTATAGAGCCCGTGGGAGCCTCTCTAGAGGCCTATGGAGCCAATGGGAGCGTCTATAGAGCCCGAGGGAGCCTCTCTAGAGGCCTATGGAGCCAATGGGAGCGTCTATAGAGCCCGTGGGAGCCTCTCTAGAGGCCTATGGAGCCAATGGGAGCGTCTATAGAGCCCGTGGGAGCCTCTCTAGAGGCCTATGGAGCCAATGGGAGCGTCTATAGAGCCCGTGGGAGCCTCTCTAGAGGCCTATGGAGCCAATGGGAGCGTCTATAGAGCCCGTGGGAGCCTCTCTAGAGGCCTATGGAGCCAATGGGAGCGTCTATAGAGCCCGTGGGAGCCTCTCTAGAGGCCTATGGAGCCAATGGGAGCGCTCTATAGAGCCCGTGGGGAGCTCTCTAGAGGCCTATGGAGCCAATGGGAGCGTCTATAGAGCCTGGTGGGAGCCTCTAGAGGCCTATGGAGCCAATGGGAGCGTCTATAGAGCCCGTGGGAGCCTCTCTAGAGGCCTATGGAGCCAATGGGAGCGTCTATAGAGCCCGTGGGAGCCTCTCTAGAGGCCTATGGAGCCAATGGGAGCGTCTATAGAGCCCGTGGGAGCCTCTCAAGAGGCCTATGGAGCCAATGGGAGCGTCTATAGAGCCCGTGGGAGCCTCTCTAGAGGCCTATGGAGCCAATGGGAGCGTCTATAGAGCCCGTGGGAGCCTCTAGAGGCCTATGGAGCCAATGGGAGCGTCTATAGAGCCCGTGGGAGCCTCTCTAGAGGCCTATGGAGCCAATGGGAGCGTCTATAGAGCCCGTGGGAGCCTCTCTAGAGGCCTATGGAGCCAATGGGAGCGTCTATAGAGCCCGGGAGCCTCTCTAGAGGCCTATGGAGCCAATGGGAGCGTCTATAGAGCCCGTGGGAGCCTCTCTAGAGGCCTATGGAGCCAATGGGAGCGTCTATAGAGCCCGTGGGAGCCTCTCTAGAGGCCTATGGAGCCAATGGGAGGCCTATAGAGCCGTGGGAGCTAGAGGCCTATGGAGCCAATGGGAGCGTCTATAGAGCCCGTGGGAGCCTCTCTAGAGGCCTATGGAGCCAATGGGAGCGTCTATAGAGCCCGTGGGAGCCTCTCTAGAGGCCTATGGAGCCAATGGGAGCGTCTATAGAGCCCTAGAGGGAGCCTGGGAGCTCTAGAGGCCTATGGAGCCAATGGGAGCCAATGGGAGTCTATAGAGCCCGTGGGAGCCTCTAGAGGCCTATGGAGCCAATGGGAGCGTCTATAGAGCCCGTGGGAGCCTCTCTAGAGGCCTATGGAGCCAATGGGAGCGTCTATAGAGCCCGTGGGAGCCTCTCTAGAGGCCTATGGAGCCAATGGGAGCGTCTATAGAGCCCGTGGGAGCCTCTCTAGAGGCCTATGGAGCCAATGGGAGCGTCTATAGAGCCCGTGGGAGCCTCTCTAGAGGCCTATGGAGCCAATGGGAGCGTCTATAGAGCCCGTGGGAGCCTCTCTAGAGGCCTATGGAGCCAATGGGAGCGTCTATAGAGCCCGTGGGAGCCTCTCTAGAGGCCTATGGAGCCAATGGGAGCGTCTATAGAGCCCGTGGGAGCCTCTCTAGAGGCCTATGGAGCCAGGCCTATGGGGAGCGTCTATAGAGCCCGTGGGAGCCTCTCTAGAGGCCTATGGAGCCAATGGGAGCGTCTATAGAGCCCGTGGGAGCCTCTCTAGAGGCCTATGGAGCCAATGGGAGCGTCTATAGAGCCCGTGGGAGCCTCTCTAGAGGCCTATGGAGCCAATGGGAGCGTCTATAGAGCCGTGGGAGCCTCTCTAGAGGCCTATGGAGCCAATGGGAGCGTCTATAGAGCCCGTGGGAGCCTCTCTAGAGGCCTATGGAGCCAATGGGAGCGTCTATAGAGCCCGTGGGAGCCTCTCTAGAGGCCTATGGAGCCAATGGGAGCGTCTATAGAGCCCGTGGGAGCCTCTCTAGAGGCCTATGGAGCCAATGGGAGCGTCTATAGAGCCCGTGGGAGCCTCTCTAGAGGCCTATGGAGCCAATGGGAGCGTCTATAGAGCCCTCTAGAGGCCTGGGAGCCTCTAGAGGCCTATGGAGCCAATGGGAGCGTCTATAGAGCCCGTGGGAGCCTCTAGAGGCCTATGGAGCCAATGGGAGCGTCTATAGAGCCCGTGGGAGCCTCTCTAGAGGCCTATGGAGCCAATGGGAGCGTCTATAGAGCCCGTGGGAGCCTCTCTAGAGGCCTATGGAGCCAATGGGAGCGTCTATAGAGCCCGTGGGAGCCTCTCTAGAGGCCTATGGAGCCAATGGGAGCGTCTATAGAGCCCGTGGGAGCCTCTCTAGAGGCCTATGGAGCCAATGGGAGCGTCTATAGAGCCCGTGGGAGCCTCTCTAGAGGCCTATGGAGCCAATGGGAGCGTCTATAGAGCCCGTGGGAGCCTCTCTAGAGGCCTATGGAGCCAATGGGAGCGTCTATAGAGCCCGTGGGAGCCTCTCTAGAGGCCTATGGAGCTAATGGGAGCGTCTATAGAGCCCGTGGGAGCCTCTCTAGAGGCCTATGGAGCCAATGGGAGCGTCTATAGAGCCCGTGGGAGCCTCTCTAGAGGCCTATGGAGCCAATGGGAGCGTCTATAGAGCCCGTGGGAGCCTCTCTAGAGGCCTATGGAGCCAATGGGAGCGTCTATAGAGCCCCTGGGAGCCTCTCTAGAGGCCTATGGAGCCAATGGGAGCGTCTATAGAGCCCGTGGGAGCCTCTCTAGAGGCCTATGGAGCCAATGGGAGCGTCTATAGAGCCCGTGGGAGCCTCTCTAGAGGCCTATGGAGCCAATGGGAGTGTCTATAGAGCCCGTGGGAGCCTCTCTAGAGGCCTATGGAGCCAATGGGAGCGTCTATAGAGCCCGTGGGAGCCTCTCTAGAGGCCTATGGAGCCAATGGGAGCGTCTATAGAGCCCGTGGGAGCCTCTCTAGAGGCCTATGGAGCCAATGGGAGCGTCTATAGAGCCCGTGGGAGCCTCTCTAGAGGCCTATGGAGCCAATGGGAGCGTCTATAGAGCCCGTGGGAGCCTAGAGGCCTCTAGAGGCCTATGGAGCCAATGGGAGCGTCTATAGAGCCCGTGGGAGCCTCTCTAGAGGCCTATGGAGCCAATGGGAGCGTCTATAGAGCCCGTGGGAGCCTCTCTAGAGGCCTATGGAGCCAATGGGAGCGTCTATAGAGCCCGTGGGAGCCTCTCTAGAGGCCTATGGAGCCAATGGGAGCGTCTATAGAGCCCGTGGGAGCCTCTCTAGAGGCCTATGGAGCCAATGGGAGCGCTCTATAGAGCCCGTGGGAGCCTCTCTAGAGGCCTATGGAGCCAATGGGAGCGTCTATAGAGCCCGTGGGAGCCTCTCTAGAGGCCTATGGAGCCAATGGGGGAGCGTCTATAGAGCTATGGAGTGGGAGCCTCTATAGAGGCCTATGGAGCCAATGGGAGCGTCTATAGAGCCCGTGGGAGCCTCTCTAGAGGCCTATGGAGCCAATGGGAGCGTCTATAGAGCCCGTGGGAGCCTCTCTAGAGGCCTATGGAGCCAATGGGAGCGTCTATAGAGCCCGTGGGAGCCTCTCTAGAGGCCTATGGAGCCAATGGGAGCGTCTATAGAGCCCGTGGGAGCCTCTAGAGGCCTATGGAGCCAATGGGAGCGTCTATAGAGCCCGTGGGAGCCTCTCTAGAGGCCTATGGAGCCAATGGGAGCGTCTATAGAGCCCGTGGGAGCCTCTCTAGAGGCCTATGGAGCCAATGGGAGCGTCTATAGAGCCCGTGGGAGCCTCTCTAGAGGCCTATGGAGCCAATGGGAGCGTCTCTATAGAGCCCGTGGGAGCCTCTCTAGAGGCCTATGGAGCCAATGGGAGCGTCTATAGAGCCCGTGGGAGCCTCTCTAGAGGCCTATGGAGCCAATGGGAGCGTCTATAGAGCCCGTGGGAGCCTCTAGAGGCCTATGGAGCCAATGGGAGCGTCTATAGAGCCCGTGGGAGCCTCTCTAGAGGCCTATGGAGCCAATGGGAGCGTCTATAGAGCCCGTGGGAGCCTCTCTAGAGAGGCCTATGGAGCCAATGGGAGCGTCTATAGAGCCTGGGAGCCTCTAGAGGCCTATGGAGCCAATGGGAGCGTCTATAGAGCCCGTGGGAGCCTCTAGAGGCCTATGGAGCCAATGGGAGCGTCTATAGAGCCCGTGGGAGCCTCTCTAGAGGCCTATGGAGCCAATGGGAGCGTCTATAGAGCCCGTGGGAGCCTCTCTAGAGGCCTATGGAGCCAATGGGAGCGTCTATAGAGCCCGTGGGAGCCTCTCTAGAGGCCTATGGAGCCAATGGGAGCGTCTATAGAGCCCGTGGGAGCCTCTCTAGAGGCCTATGGAGCCAATGGGAGCGTCTATAGAGCCCGTGGGAGCCTCTAGAGGCCTATGGAGCCAATGGGAGCGTCTATAGAGCCCGTGGGAGCCTCTCTAGAGGCCTATGGAGCCAATGGGAGCGTCTATAGAGCCCGTGGGAGCCTCTCTAGAGGCCTATGGAGCCAATGGGAGCGTCTATAGAGCCCTAGAGGGGAGCCTCTCTAGAGGCCTATGGAGCCAATGGGAGCGTCTATAGAGCCCGTGGGAGCCTCTCTAGAGGCCTATGGAGCCAATGGGAGCGTCTATAGAGCCCGTGGGAGCCTCTAGAGGCCTATGGAGCCAATGGGAGCGTCTATAGAGCCCGTGGGAGCCTCTCTAGAGGCCTATGGAGCCAATGGGAGCGTCTATAGAGCCCGTGGGAGCCTCTCTAGAGGCCTATGGAGCCAATGGGAGCGTCTATAGAGCCCGTGGGAGCCTCTCTAGAGGCCTATGGAGCCAATGGGAGCGTCTATAGAGCCCGTGGGAGCCTCTCTAGAGGCCTATGGAGCCAATGGGAGCGTCTATAGAGCCCGTGGGAGCCTCTCTAGAGGCCTATGGAGCCAATGGGGGGAGCCGGGCTCTCTAGAGCCTATGGGAGCTCTCTAGAGGCCTATGGAGCCTCTATGGGAGCCTCTCTAGAGGCCTATGGAGCCAATGGGAGCGTCTATAGAGCCCGTGGGAGCCCCTCTAGAGGCCTATGGAGCCAATGGGAGCGTCTATAGAGCCCGTGGGAGCCTCTCTAGAGGCCTATGGAGCCAATGGGAGCGTCTATAGAGCCCGTGGGAGCCTCTCTAGAGGCCTATGGAGCCAATGGGAGCGTCTATAGAGCCTGTGGGAGCCTCTCTAGAGGCCTATGGAGCCAATGGGAGCGTCTATAGAGCCCGAGGGAGCCTCTCTAGAGGCCTATGGAGCCAATGGGAGCGTCTATAGAGCCCGTGGGAGCCTCTCTAGAGGCCTATGGAGCCAATGGGAGCGTCTATAGAGCCCGTGGGAGCCTCTCTAGAGGCCTATGGAGCCAATGGGAGCGTCTATAGAGCCCGTGGGAGCCTCTAGAGGCCTATGGAGCCAATGGGAGCGTCTATAGAGCCCGTGGGAGCCTCTCTAGAGGCCTATGGAGCCAATGGGAGCGTCTATAGAGCCCGTGGGAGCCTCTAGAGGCCTATGGAGCCAATGGGAGCTATAGAGCCTGGGATAGAGCCTATGGAGCCAATGGGAGCCTCTAGAGGCCTATGGAGCCTATGGAGAGGAGTCTATAGAGCCCGTGGGAGCCTCTCTAGAGGCCTATGGAGCCAATGGGAGCGTCTATAGAGCCCGTGGGAGCCTCTCCAGAGGCCTATGGAGCCAATGGGAGCGTCTATAGAGCCCGTGGGAGCCTCTCTAGAGGCCTATGGAGCCAATGGGAGCGTCTATAGAGCCCGTGGGAGCCTCTCTAGAGGCCTATGGAGCCAATGGGAGCGTCTATAGAGCCCGTGGGAGCCTCTCTAGAGGCCTATGGAGCCAATGGGAGCGTCTATAGAGCCCGTGGGAGCCTCTCTAGAGGCCTATGGAGCCAATGGGAGCGTCTATAGAGCCCGTGGGAGCCTCTCTAGAGGCCTATGGAGCCAATGGGAGCGTCTATAGAGCCCGTGGGAGCCTCTCTAGAGGCCTATGGAGCCAATGGGAGCGTCTATAGAGCCCGTGGGAGCCTCTAGAGGCCTATGGAGCCAATGGGAGCGTCTATAGAGCCCGTGGGAGCCTCTCTAGAGGCCTATGGAGCCAATGGGAGCGTCTATAGAGCCCGTGGGAGCCTCTCTAGAGGCCTATGGAGCCAATGGGAGCGTCTATAGAGCCCGTGGGAGAGCCTATGGAGCCAATGGGAGCGTCTATAGGCTAGAGGCCTATGGAGCCAATGGGAGCGTCTATAGAGCCCGTGGGAGCCTCTCTAGAGGCCTATGGAGCCAATGGGAGCGTCTATAGAGCCCGTGGGAGCCTCTCTAGAGGCCTATGGAGCCAATGGGAGCGTCTATAGAGCCCGTGGGAGCCTCTCTAGAGGCCTATGGAGCCAATGGGAGCGTCTATAGAGCCCGTGGGAGCCTCTCTAGAGGCCTATGGAGCCAATGGGAGCGTCTATAGAGCCCGTGGGAGCCTCTCTAGAGGCCTATGGAGCCAATGGGAGCGTCTATAGAGCCCGTGGGAGCCTCTCTAGAGGCCTATGGAGCCAATGGGAGCGTCTATAGAGCCCGTGGGAGCCTCTCTAGAGGCCTATGGAGCCAATGGGAGCGTCTATAGAGCCCGTGGGAGCCTCTCTAGAGGCCTATGGAGCCAATGGGAGCGTCTATAGAGCCCGTGGGAGCCTCTCTAGAGGCCTATGGAGCCAATGGGAGCGTCTATAGAGCCCGTGGGAGCCTCTCTAGAGGCCTATGGAGCCAAGGGGAGCGTCTATAGAGCCCGTGGGAGCCTCTCTAGAGGCCTATGGAGCCAATGGGAGCGTCTATAGAGCCCGTGGGAGCCTCTCTAGAGGCCTATGGAGCCAATGGGAGCGTCTATAGAGCCCGTGGGAGCCTCTCTAGAGGCCTATGGAGCCAATGGGAGCGTCTATAGAGCCCGTGGGAGCCTCTCTAGAGGCCTATGGAGCCAATGGGAGCGTCTATAGAGCCCGTGGGAGCCTCTAGAGGCCTATGGAGCCAATGGGAGCGTCTATAGAGCCCGTGGGAGCCTCTCTAGAGGCCTATGGAGCCAATGGGAGCGTCTATAGAGCCCGTGGGAGCCTCTCTAGAGGCCTATGGAGCCAATGGGAGCGTCTATAGAGCCCGTGGGAGCCTCTCTAGAGGCCTATGGAGCCAATGGGAGCGTCTATAGAGCCCGTGGGAGCCTCTAGAGGCCTATGGAGCCAATGGGAGCGTCTATAGAGCCCGTGGGAGCCTCTCTAGAGGCCTATGGAGCCAATGGGAGCGTCTATAGAGCCCGTGGGAGCCTCTCTAGAGGCCTATGGAGCCAATGGGAGCGTCTATAGAGCCCGTGGGAGCCTCTCTAGAGGCCTATGGAGCCAATGGGAGCGTCTAGAGAGCCCGTGGGAGCCTCTCTAGAGGCCTATGGAGCCAATGGGAGCGTCTATAGAGCCCGTGGGAGCCTCTCTAGAGGCCTATGGAGCCTATGGGAGCGTCTATAGAGCCCGTGGGAGCCTCTCTAGAGGCCTATGGAGCCAATGGGAGCGTCTATAGAGCCCGTGGGAGCCTCTCTAGAGGCCTATGGAGCCAATGGGAGCGTCTATAGAGCCCGTGGGAGCCTCTCTAGAGGCCTATGGAGCCAATGGGAGCGTCTATAGAGCCCGTGGGAGCCTCTCTAGAGGCCTATGGAGCCAATGGGAGCGTCTATAGAGCCCGTGGGAGCCTCTCTAGAGGCCTATGGAGCCAATGGGAGCGTCTATAGAGCCCGTGGGAGCCTCTCTAGAGGCCTATGGAGCCAATGGGAGCGTCTATAGAGCCCGTGGGAGCCTCTCTAGAGGCCTATGGAGCCAATGGGAGCGTCTATAGAGCCAGTGGGAGCCTCTCTAGAGGCCTATGGAGCCAATGGGAGCGTCTATAGAGCGTGGGAGAGCCTCTAGAGGCCTATGGGAGCCTCTCTAGAGGCCTATGGAGCCAATGGGAGCGTCTATAGAGCCCGTGGGAGCCTCTCTAGAGGCCTATGGAGCCAATGGGAGCGTCTATAGAGCCCGTGGGAGCCTCTCTAGAGGCCTATGGAGCCAATGGGAGCGTCTATAGAGCCCGTGGGAGCCTCTCTAGAGGCCTATGGAGCCAATGGGAGCGTCTATAGAGCCCGTGGGAGCCTCTCTAGAGGCCTATGGAGCCAATGGGAGCGTCTATAGAGCCCGTGGGAGCCTCTCTAGAGGCCTATGGAGCCAATGGGAGCGTCTATAGAGCCCGTGGGAGCCTCTCTAGAGGCCTATGGAGCCAATGGGAGCGTCTATAGAGCCCGTGGGAGCCTCTCTAGAGGCCTATGGAGCCAATGGGAGCGTCTATAGAGCCCGTGGGAGCCTCTCTAGAGGCCTATGGAGCCAATGGGAGTCTATAGAGCCCGTGGGAGCCTCTCTAGAGGCCTATGGAGCCAATGGGAGCGTCTATAGAGCCCGTGGGAGCCTCTCTAGAGGCCTATGGAGCCAATGGGAGCTAGAGGCCTATCTATAGAGCCCGTGGGAGCCTCTCTAGAGGCCTATGGAGCCAATGGGAGCGTCTATAGAGCCCGTGGGAGCCTCTCTAGAGGCCTATGGAGCCAATGGGAGCGTCTATAGAGCCCGTGGGAGCCTCTAGAGGCCTATGGAGCCAATGGGAGCCTATAGAGCCCGTGGGAGCTCTCTAGAGGCCTATGGAGCCAATGGGAGCGTCTATAGAGCCCGTGGGAGCCTATAGAGGCCTATGGAGCCAATGGGAGCGTCTATAGAGCCCGTGGGAGCCTCTCTAGAGGCCTATGGAGCCAATGGGAGCGTCTATAGAGCCCGTGGGAGCCTCTCTAGAGGCCTATGGAGCCAATGGGAGCGTCTATAGAGCCCGTGGGAGCCTCTAGAGGCCTATGGAGCCAATGGGAGCGTCTATAGAGCCCGTGGGAGCCTCTCTAGAGGCCTATGGAGCCAATGGGAGCGTCTATAGAGCCCGTGGGAGCCTCTCTAGAGGCCTATGGAGCCAATGGGAGCGTCTATAGAGCCCGTGGGAGCCTCTCTAGAGGCCTATGGAGCCAATGGGAGCGCTCTATAGAGCCCGTGGGAGCCTCTCTAGAGGCCTATGGAGCCAATGGGGAGCGTCTATAGAGCCCGTGGGAGCCTCTCTAGAGGCCTATGGAGCCAATGGGAGCGTCTATAGAGCCCGTGGGAGCCTCTCTAGAGGCCTATGGAGCCAATGGGAGAGCGTCTATAGAGCCCGTGGGAGCCTCTAGAGGCCTATGGAGCCAATGGGAGCGTCTATAGAGCCCGTGGGAGCCTCTCTAGAGGCCTATGGAGCCAATGGGAGCGTCTATAGAGCCCGTGGGAGCCTCTCTAGAGGCCTATGGAGCCAATGGGAGCGTCTATAGAGCCCGTGGGAGCCTCTCTAGAGGCCTATGGAGCCAATGGGAGCGTCTATAGAGCCCGTGGGAGCCTCTCTAGAGGCCTATGGAGCCAATGGGAGCGTCTATAGAGCCCGTGGGAGCCTCTCTAGAGGCCTATGGAGCCAATGGGAGCGTCTATAGAGCCCGTGGGAGCCTCTCTAGAGGCCTATGGAGCCAATGGGAGCGTCTATAGAGCCCGTGGGAGCCTCTCTAGAGGCCTATGGAGCCAATGGGAGCGTCTATAGAGCCCGTGGGAGCCTCTCTAGAGGCCTATGGAGCCAATGGGAGCGTCTATAGAGCCCGTGGGAGCCTCTAGAGGCCTATAGAGGCCTAGATGGAGCCAAGGGGAGCGTCTATAGAGCCCGGGGGAGCCTCTCTAGTGGCCTATGGAGCCAATGGGAGCGTCTATAGAGCCCGTGGGAGCCTCTCTAGAGGCCTATGGAGCCAATGGGAGCGTCTATAGAGCCCGTGGGAGCCTCTCTAGAGGCCTATGGAGCCAATGGGAGCGTCTATAGAGCCCGTGGGAGCCCTCTCTAGAGGCCTATGGAGCCAATGGGAGCGTCTATAGAGCCCGTGGGAGCCTCTCTAGAGGCCTATGGAGCCAATGGGAGCGTCTATAGAGCCCGTGGGAGCCTCTCTAGAGGCCTATGGAGCCAATGGGAGCGTCTATAGAGCCCGTGGGAGCCTCTCTAGAGGCCTATGGAGCCAATGGGAGCGTCTATAGAGCCCGTGGGAGCCTCTCTAGAGGCCTATGGAGCCAATGGGAGCGTCTATAGAGCCCGTGGGAGCCTCTCTAGAGGCCTATGGAGCCAATGGGAGCGTCTATAGAGCCCGTGGGAGCCTCTCTAGAGGCCTATGGAGCCAATGGGAGCGTCTATAGAGCCCGTGGGAGCCTCTCTAGAGGCCTATGGAGCCAATGGGAGCGTCTCTAGAGAGCCGTGGGAGCCTCTCTAGAGGCCTATGGAGCCAATGGGAGCGTCTATAGAGCCTGGGAGCCTCTCTAGAGGCCTATGGAGCCAATGGGAGCGTCTATAGAGCCCGTGGGAGCCTCTCTAGAGGCCTATGGAGCCAATGGGAGCGTCTATCTATGGGAGCCTCTAGAGGCCTATGGAGCCAATGGGAGCCTCTATAGAGCCCGTGGGAGCCTCTCTAGAGGCCTATGGAGCCAATGGGAGCGTCTATAGAGCCCGTGGGAGCCTCTCTAGAGGCCTATGGAGCCAATGGGAGCGTCTATAGAGCCGTGGGAGCCTCTCTAGAGGCCTATGGAGCCAATGGGAGCGTCTATAGAGCCCGTGGGAGCCTCTCTAGAGGCCTATGGAGCCAATGGGAGCGTCTATAGAGCCCGTGGGAGCCTCTCTAGAGGCCTATGGAGCCAATGGGAGCGTCTATAGAGCCCGTGGGAGCCTCTCTAGAGGCCTATGGAGCCAATGGGAGCGTCTATAGAGCCTGGGAGCCTCTCTAGAGGCCTATGGAGCCAATGGGAGCGTCTATAGAGCCCGTGGGAGCCTCTCTAGAGGCCTATGGAGCCAATGGGAGCGTCTATAGAGCCCGTGGGAGCCTCTCTAGAGGCCTATGGAGCCAATGGGAGCGTCTATAGAGCCCGTGGGAGCCGCTCTAGAGGCCTATGGAGCCAATGGGAGCGTCTATAGAGCCCGTGGGAGCCTCTCTAGAGGCCTATGGAGCCAATGGGAGCGTCTATAGAGCCCGTGGGAGCCTCTCTAGAGGCCTATGGAGCCAATGGGAGCGTCTATAGAGCCCGTGGGAGCCTCTCTAGAGGCCTATGGAGCCAATGGGAGCGTCTATAGAGCCCGGGAGCCTCTCTAGAGGCCTATGGAGCCATGGGGAGCGTCTATAGAGCCCGTGGGAGCCTCTCTAGAGGCCTATGGAGCCAATGGGAGCTATAGAGTCTATAGAGCCTATGGGAGTCTCTGGGAGAGCCTAGAGGCCTATGGAGCCAATGGGGAGCGTCTATAGAGCCCGTGGGAGCCTCTCTAGAGGCCTATGGAGCCAATGGGAGCGTCTATAGAGCCCGTGGGAGCCTCTCTAGAGGCCTATGGAGCCAATGGGAGCGTCTATAGAGCCCGTGGGAGCCTCTCTAGAGGCCTATGGAGCCAATGGGAGCGTCTATAGAGCCCGTGGGAGCCTCTCTAGAGGCCTATGGAGCCAATGGGAGCGTCTATAGAGCCCGTGGGAGCCTCTCTAGAGGCCTATGGAGCCAATGGGAGCGTCTATAGAGCCCGTGGGAGCCTCTCTAGAGGCCTATGGAGCCAATGGGAGCGCTCTATAGAGCCCGTGGGAGCCTCTCTAGAGGCCTATGGAGCCAATGGGAGCGTCTATAGAGCCCGTGGGAGCCTCTCTAGAGGCCTATGGAGCCAATGGGAGCGTCTATAGAGCCCGTGGGAGCCTCTCTAGAGGCCTATGGAGCCAATGGGAGCGTCTATAGAGCCCGTGGGAGCCTCTCTAGAGGCCTCTAGAGGCCTATGGAGCCAATGGGAGCGTCTATAGAGCCCGTGGGAGCCTCTCTAGAGGCCTATGGAGCCAATGGGAGCGTCTATAGAGCCGGGGGGAGCCTCTCTAGAGGCCTATGGAGCCAATGGGAGCGTCTATAGAGCCCGTGGGAGCCTCTCTAGAGGCCTATGGAGCCAATGGGAGCGTCTATAGAGCCCGTGGGAGTCTCTATAGAGGCCTATGGAGCCAATGGGAGCGTCTATAGAGCCCGTGGGAGCCTCTCTAGAGGCCTATGGAGCCAATGGGAGCGTCTATAGAGCCCGTGGGAGCCTCTCTAGAGGCCTATGGAGCCTATGGGAGCGTCTATAGAGCCCGTGGGAGCCTCTCTAGAGGCCTATGGAGCCAATGGGAGCGTCTATAGAGCCCGTGGGAGCCTCTCTAGAGGCCTATGGAGCCAATGGGAGCGTCTATAGAGCCAGCGGGAGCCTCTCTAGAGGCCTATGGAGCCAATGGGAGTGTCTATAGAGCCCGTGGGAGCCTCTCTAGAGGCCTATGGAGCCAATGGGAGCGTCTATAGAGCCCGTGGGAGCCTCTCTAGAGGCCTATGGAGCCAATGGGAGCGTCTATAGAGCCCGTGGGAGCCTCTCTAGAGGCCTATGGAGCCAATGGGAGCGTCTATAGAGCCCGTGGGAGCCTCTCTAGAGGCCTATGGAGCCAATGGGAGCGTCTATAGAGCCCGTGGGAGCCTCTCTAGAGGCCTATGGAGCCAATGGGAGCGTCTATAGAGCCGTGGGAGCCTCTCTAGAGGCCTATGGAGCCAATGGGAGCGTCTATAGAGCCCGTGGGAGCCTCTAGAGGCCTATGGAGCCAAGAGAGCCTAGATGGAGCCAAGAGGGGAGCCAATGGGAGTCTATAGAGCCCGTGGGAGCCTCTCTAGAGGCCTATGGAGCCAATGGGAGCATCTATAGAGCCCGTGGGAGCCTCTAGAGGCCTATGGAGCCAATGGGAGCGTCTATAGAGCCCGTGGGAGCCCTCTAGTGGCCTATGGAGCCAATGGGAGCGTCTATAGAGCCTGGGAGCCTCTCTAGAGGCCTATGGAGCCAATGGGAGCGTCTATAGAGCCCGTGGGAGCCTCTAGAGGCCTATGGAGCCAATGGGAGCGTCTATAGAGCCCGTGGGAGCCTCTCTAGAGGCCTATGGAGCCAATGGGAGCGTCTATAGAGCCCGTGGGAGCCTCTCTAGAGGCCTATGGAGCCAATGGGAGCGTCTATAGAGCCCGTGGGAGCCTCTCTAGAGGCCTATGGAGCCAATGGGAGCGTCTATAGAGCCCGTGGGAGCCTCTCTAGAGGCCTATGGAGCCAATGGGAGCGTCTATAGAGGGAGCCTCTCTAGAGGCCTATGGAGCCAATGGGAGCGTCTATAGAGCCCGTGGGAGCCTCTCTAGAGGCCTATGGAGCCAATGGGAGCGTCTATAGAGCCCGTGGGAGCCTCTCTAGAGGCCTATGGAGCCAATGGGGAGCGTCTATAGAGCCCGTGGGAGCCTCTCTAGAGGCCTATGGAGCCAATGGGAGCGTCTATAGAGCCCGTGGGAGCCTCTCTAGAGGCCTATGGAGCCAATGGGAGCGTCTATAGAGCCCCTGGGAGCCTCTCTAGAGGCCTATGGAGCCAATGGGAGCGTCTATAGAGCCCGTGGGAGCCTCTCTAGAGGCCTATGGAGCCAATGGGAGCGTCTCTATAGAGCCCGAGGGGAGCCTCTCTAGAGGCCTATGGAGCCAATGGGAGCGTCTATAGAGCCCGTGGGAGCCTCTCTAGAGGCCTATGGAGCCAATGGGAGCGTCTATAGAGCCCGTGGGAGCCTCTCTAGAGGCCTATGGAGCCAATGGGAGCGTCTATAGAGCCCGTGGGAGCCTCTCTAGAGGCCTATGGAGCCAATGGGGAGCGTCTATAGAGCCCGTGGGAGCCTCTCTAGAGGCCTATGGAGCCAATGGGAGCGTCTATAGAGCCCGTGGGAGCCTCTCCAGAGGCCTATGGAGCCAATGGGAGCGTCTATAGAGCCCGTGGGAGCCTCTCTAGAGGCCTATGGAGCCAATGGGAGCGTCTATAGAGCCCGTGGGAGCCTCTCTAGAGGCCTATGGAGCCAATGGGAGCTAGTCTATAGAGCCCGTGGGAGCCTCTCTAGAGGCCTATGGAGCCAATGGGAGCGTCTATAGAGCCCGTGGGAGCCTCTCTAGAGGCCTATGGAGCCAATGGGAGCGTCTATAGAGCCCGTGGGAGCCTCTCTAGAGGCCTATGGAGCCAATGGGAGCGTCTATAGAGCCCGTGGGAGCCTCTCTAGAGGCCTATGGAGCCAATGGGAGCGTCTATAGAGCCGTGGGAGCCTCTCTAGAGGCCTATGGAGCCAATGGGAGCGTCTATAGAGCCCGTGGGAGCCTCTCTAGAGGCCTATGGAGCCAATGGGAGCGTCTATAGAGCCCGTGGGAGCCTCTCTAGAGGCCTATGGAGCCAATGGGAGCGTCTATAGAGCCCGTGGGAGCCTCTCTAGAGGCCTATGGAGCCAATGGGAGCGTCTATAGAGCCCGTGGGAGCTCTCTAGAGGCCTATGGAGCCAATGGGAGCCTATAGATGGGAGCTCTAGAGGAGCCAATGGGAGCGTCTATGGGAGCCTCTCTAGAGGCCTATGGAGCCAATGGGAGCGTCTATAGAGCCCGTGGGAGCCTCTCTAGAGGCCTATGGAGCCAATGGGAGCGTCTATAGAGCCCGTGGGAGCCTCTCTAGAGGCCTATGGAGCCAATGGGAGCGTCTATAGAGCCCGTGGGAGCCTCTCTAGAGGCCTATGGAGCCAATGGGAGCGTCTATAGAGCCCGTGGGAGCCTCTCTAGAGGCCTATGGAGCCAATGGGAGCGTCTATAGAGCCGTGGGAGCCTCTCTAGAGGCCTATGGAGCCAATGGGAGCGTCTATAGAGCCCGTGGGAGCCTCTCTAGAGGCCTATGGAGCCAATGGGGGAGCGTCTATAGAGCCCGTGGGAGCCTCTCTAGAGGCCTATGGAGCCAATGGGAGCGTCTATAGAGCCCGTGGGAGCCTCTCTAGAGGCCTATGGAGCCAATGGGAGGAGTCTATAGAGCCCGTGGGAGCCTCTCTAGAGGCCTATGGAGCCAATGGGAGCGTCTATAGAGCCCGTGGGAGCCTCTAGAGGCCTATGGAGCCAATGGGAGCGTCTATAGAGCCCGTGGGAGCCTCTCTAGAGGCCTATGGAGCCAATGGGAGCGTCTATAGAGCCCGTGGGAGCCTCTCTAGAGGCCTATGGAGCCAATGGGAGCGTCTATAGAGCCCGTGGGAGCCTCTCTAGAGGCCTATGGAGCCAATGGGAGCGTCTATAGAGCCCGTGGGAGCCTCTCTAGAGGCCTATGGAGACAATGGGAGCGTCTATAGAGCCTATAGAGCCCGTGGGAGCCTCTCTAGAGGCCTATGGAGCCAATGGGAGCGTCTATAGAGCCGTGGGAGCCTCTCTAGAGGCCTATGGAGCCAATGGGAGCGTCTATAGAGCCCGTGGGAGCTCTCTAGAGGCCTATGGAGCCAATGGGAGCGTCTATAGAGCCCGTGGGAGCCTCTCTAGAGGCCTATGGAGCCAATGGGAGCGTCTATAGAGCCCGTGGGAGCCTCTCTAGAGGCCTATGGAGCCAATGGGAGCGTCTATAGAGCCCGTGGGAGCCTCTCTAGAGGCCTATGGAGCCAATGGGAGCGTCTATAGAGCCCGTGGGAGCCTCTCTAGAGGCCTATGGAGCCAATGGGAGCGTCTATAGAGCCCGTGGGAGCCTAGAGGCCTATGGAGCCAATGGGAGGGAGCGTGGGAGCCTCTCTAGAGGCCTATGGATAGAGCGTCTATAGAGTGGGAGCCTCTCTAGAGGCCTATGGAGCCAATGGGAGCGTCTATAGAGCCCGTGGGAGCCTCTCTAGAGGCCTATGGAGCCAATGGGAGCGTCTATAGAGCCCGTGGGAGCCTCTCTAGAGGCCTATGGAGCCAATGGGAGCGTCTATAGAGCCCGTGGGAGCCTCTCTAGAGGCCTATGGAGCCAATGGGAGCGTCTATAGAGCCCGTGGGAGCCTCTCTAGAGGCCTATGGAGCCAATGGGAGCGTCTATAGAGCCCGTGGGAGCCTCTCTAGAGGCCTATGGAGCCAATGGGAGCGTCTATAGAGCCCGTGGGAGCCTCTCTAGAGGCCTATGGAGCCAATGGGAGCGTCTATAGAGCCCGTGGGAGCCTCTCTAGAGGCCTATGGAGCCAATGGGAGCGTCTATAGAGCCCGTGGGAGCCTCTCTAGAGGCCTATGGAGCCAATGGGAGCGTCTATAGAGCCCGTGGGAGCCTCTCTAGAGGCCTATGGAGCCAATGGGAGCGTCTATAGAGCCCCGTGGGAGCCTCTCTAGGGCCTATGGAGCCAATAGAGGCCTATGGAGCCAGAGGCCTGGGAGCAATGGGATCTATAGAGCCCGTGGGAGCCTCTCTAGAGGCCTATGGAGCCAATGGGAGCGTCTATAGAGCCCGTGGGAGCCTCTCTAGAGGCCTATGGAGCCAATGGGAGCGTCTATAGAGCCCGTGGGAGCCTCTCTAGAGGCCTATGGAGCCAATGGGAGCGTCTATAGAGCCCGTGGGAGCCTCTAGAGGCCTATGGAGCCAATGGGAGCGTCTATAGAGCCCGTGGGAGCCTCTCTAGAGGCCTATGGAGCCAATGGGAGCGTCTATAGAGCCCGTGGGAGCCTCTCTAGAGGCCTATGGAGCCAATGGGAGCGTCTATAGAGCCCGTGGGAGCCTCTCTAGAGGCCTATGGAGCCAATGGGAGCGTCTATAGAGCCCGTGGGAGCCTCTCTAGAGGCCTATGGAGCCAATGGGAGCGTCTATAGAGCCCGTAGGGGCCTATGGAGCCAGAGGCCTATGGAGCCAATGGGAGCGTCTAGAGGCCTATGGAGCCAATGGGAGCGTCTATAGAGCCCGTGGGAGCCTCTAGAGGCCTATGGAGCCAATGGGAGCGTCTATAGAGCCCGTGGGAGCCTCTCTAGAGGCCTATGGAGCCAATGGGAGCGTCTATAGAGCCGTGGGAGCCTCTCTAGAGGCCTATGGAGCCAATGGGAGCGTCTATAGAGCCCGTGGGAGCCTCTAGAGGCCTATGGAGCCAATGGGAGCGTCTATAGAGCCCGTGGGAGCCTCTCTAGAGGCCTATGGAGCCAATGGGAGCGTCTATAGAGCCCGTGGGAGCCTCTCTAGAGGCCTATGGAGCCAATGGGAGCGTCTATAGAGCCCGTGGGAGCCTCTCTAGAGGCCTATGGAGCCAATGGGAGCGTCTATAGAGCCCGTGGGAGCCTCTCTAGAGGCCTATGGAGCCTATGGAGCCAATGGGAGCGTCTATAGAGCCCTGGGAGCTAGAGGCCTATGGAGCCTATAGAGCCCGTGGGAGCCTCTCTAGAGGCCTATGGAGCCAATGGGAGCGTCTATAGAGCCCGTGGGAGCCTCTCTAGAGGCCTATGGAGCCAATGGGAGCGTCTATAGAGCCCGTGGGAGCCTCTCTAGAGGCCTATGGAGCCAATGGGAGCGTCTATAGAGCCCGTGGGAGCCTCTCTAGAGGCCTATGGAGCCAATGGGAGCGTCTATAGAGCCCGTGGGAGCCTCTCTAGAGGCCTATGGAGCCAATGGGAGCGTCTATAGAGCCCGTGGGAGCCTCTCTAGAGGCCTATGGAGCCAATGGGAGCGTCTATAGAGCCCGTGGGAGCCTCTCTAGAGGCCTATGGAGCCAATGGGAGCGTCTATAGAGCCCGTGGGAGCCTCTCTAGAGGCCTATGGAGCCAATGGGAGCGTCTATAGAGCCCGTGGGAGCTCTCTAGAGGCCTATGGAGCCAATGGGAGCGTCTATAGAGCCCGTGGGAGCCTCTCTCTAGAGGCCTATGGAGCCAATGGGAGCGTCTATAGAGCCCGTGGGAGCCTCTCTAGAGGCCTATGGAGCCAATGGGAGCGTCTATAGAGCCCGTGGGAGCCTCTCTAGAGGCCTATGGAGCCAATGGGAGCGTCTATAGAGCCCGTGGGAGCCTCTCTAGAGGCCTATGGAGCCAATGGGAGCGTCTATAGAGCCGTGGGAGCCTCTAGAGGCCTATGGAGCCAATGGGAGCTATAGAGCCCGTGGGAGCCTCTAGAGGCCTATGGAGCCAATGGGAGCGTCTATAGAGCCCGTGGGAGCCTCTCTAGAGGCCTATGGAGCCAATGGGAGCGTCTATAGAGCCCGTGGGAGCCTCTCTAGAGGCCTATGGAGCCAATGGGAGCGTCTATAGAGCCCGTGGGAGCCTCTCTAGAGGCCTATGGAGCCAATGGGAGCGTCTATAGAGCCCGTGGGAGCCTCTCTAGAGGCCTATGGAGCCAATGGGAGCGTCTATAGAGCCCGTGGGAGCCTCTCTAGAGGCCTATGGAGCCAATGGGAGCGTCTATAGAGCCCGTGGGAGCCTCTCTAGAGGCCTATGGAGCCAATGGGAGCGTCTATAGAGCCCGTGGGAGCCTCTCTAGAGGCCTATGGAGCCAATGGGAGCGTCTATAGAGCCCTAGGGAGCCTCTATAGAGGCCTATGGAGCCAATGGGAGCGTCTATAGAGCCCGTGGGAGCCTCTCTAGAGGCCTATGGAGCCAATGGGAGCGTCTATAGAGCCCGTGGGAGCCTCTCTAGAGGCCTATGGAGCCAATGGGAGCCTCTATAGAGCCCGTGGGAGCCTCTCTAGAGGCCTATGGAGCCAATGGGAGCGTCTATAGAGCCCGTGGGAGCCTCTCTAGAGGCCTATGGAGCCAATGGGAGCGTCTATAGAGCCCGTGGGAGCCTCTCTAGAGGCCTATGGAGCCAATGGGAGCGTCTATAGAGCCCGTGGGAGCCTCTCTAGAGGCCTATGGAGCCAATGGGAGCGTCTATAGAGCCCGTGGGAGCCTCTCTAGAGGCCTATGGAGCCAATGGGAGCGTCTATAGAGCCCGTGGGAGCCTCTCTAGAGGCCTATGGAGCCAATGGGAGCGTCTATAGAGCCGTGGGAGCCTCTCTAGAGGCCTATGGAGCCAATGGGAGCGTCTATAGAGCCCGTGGGAGCCTCTCTAGAGGCCTATGGAGCCAATGGGAGCGTCTATAGAGCCCGAGGGAGCCTCTCTAGAGGCCTATGGAGCCAATGGGAGCGTCTATAGAGCCCGTGGGAGCCTCTCTAGAGGCCTATGGAGCCAATGGGAGCGTCTATAGAGCCCGTGGGAGCCTCTCTAGAGGCCTATGGAGCCAATGGGAGCGTCTATAGAGCCTGTGGGAGCCTCTCTAGAGGCCTATGGAGCCAATGGGAGCGTCTATAGAGCCCGTGGGAGCCTCTCTAGAGGCCTATGGAGCCAATGGGAGCGTCTATAGAGCCCGTGGGAGCCTCTCTAGAGGCCTATGGAGCCAATGGGAGCGTCTATAGAGCCCGTGGGAGCCTCTCTAGAGGCCTATGGAGCCAATGGGAGCATCTATAGAGCCCGTGGGAGCCTCTCTAGAGGCCTATGGAGCCAATGGGAGCGTCTATAGAGCCCGTGGGAGCCTCTCTAGAGGCCTATGGAGCCAATGGGAGCGTCTATAGAGCCCGTGGGAGCCTCTCTAGAGGCCTATGGAGCCAATGGGAGCGTCTATAGAGCCCGTGGGAGCCTCTCTAGAGGCCTATGGAGCCAATGGGAGCGTCTATAGAGCCCGTGGGAGCCTCTCTAGAGGCCTATGGAGCCAATGGGAGCGTCTATAGAGCCCGTGGGAGCTCTCTAGAGGCCTATGGAGCCAATGGGAGCGCTCTATAGAGCCCGTGGGAGCCTCTCTAGAGGCCTATGGAGCCAATGGGAGCGTCTATAGAGCCCGTGGGAGCCTCTATAGTGGCCTATGGAGCCAATGGGAGCGTCTATAGAGCCCGTGGGAGCTCTCTAGAGGCCTATGGAGCCAATGGGAGCGTCTATAGAGCCCGTGGGAGCCTCTCTAGAGGCCTATGGAGCCAATGGGAGCGTCTATAGAGCCCGTGGGAGCCTCTCTAGAGGCCTATGGAGCCAATGGGAGCCAGATGGGAGCTCTCTATAGAGGCCTATGGAGCCAATGGGAGCCTATAGAGCCCTGGGAGCCTCTAGAGGCCTATGGAGCCAATGGGAGCGTCTATAGAGCCCGTGGGAGCCTCTCTAGAGGCCTATGGAGCCAATGGGAGCGTCTATAGAGCCCGTGGGAGCCTCTCTAGAGGCCTATGGAGCCAATGGGAGCGTCTATAGAGCCCGTGGGAGCCTCTCTAGAGGCCTATGGAGCCAATGGGAGCGTCTATAGAGCCCGTGGGAGCCTCTCTAGAGGCCTATGGAGCCAATGGGAGCGTCTATAGAGCCCGTGGGAGCCTCTCTAGAGGCCTATGGAGCCAATGGGAGCGTCTATAGAGCCCGTGGGAGCCTCTCTAGAGGCCTATGGAGCCAATGGGAGCGTCTATAGAGCCCGTGGGAGCCTCTAGAGGCCTATGGAGCCAATGGGAGCGTCTATAGAGCCCGTGGGAGCCTCTCTAGAGGCCTATGGAGCCAATGGGAGCGTCTATAGAGCCGTGGGAGCCTCTCTAGAGGCCTATGGAGCCAATGGGAGCGTCTATAGAGCCCGTGGGAGCCTCTCTAGAGGCCTATGGAGCCAATGGGAGCGTCTATAGAGCCCGTGGGAGCCTCTCTAGAGGCCTATGGAGCCAATGGGAGCGTCTATAGAGCCCGTGGGAGCCTCTCTAGAGGCCTATGGAGCCAATGGGAGCGTCTATAGAGCCCGTGGGAGCCTCTCTAGAGGCCTATGGAGCCAATGGGAGCGTCTATAGAGCCCGTGGGAGCCTCTCTAGAGGCCTATGGAGCCAATGGGAGCGTCTATAGAGCCCGTGGGAGCCTCTCTAGAGGCCTATGGAGCCAATGGGAGCGTCTATAGAGCCCGTGGGAGCCTCTCTAGAGGCCTATGGAGCCAATGGGAGCGTCTATAGAGCCCGTGGGAGCCTCTCTAGAGGCCTATGGAGCCAATGGGAGCGTCTATAGAGCCCGTGGGAGCCTCTCAAGAGGCCTATGGAGCCAATGGGAGCGTCTATAGAGCCCGTGGGAGCTCTCTAGAGGCCTATGGAGCCAATGGGAGCGTCTATAGAGCCCGTGGGAGCCTCTCTAGAGGCCTATGGAGCCAATGGGAGCGTCTATAGAGCCCGTGGGAGCCTCTCTAGAGGCCTATGGAGCCAATGGGAGCGTCTATAGAGCCCGTGGGAGCCTCTCTAGAGGCCTATGGAGCCAATGGGAGCGTCTATAGAGCCCGTGGGAGCCTCTCTAGAGGCCTATGGAGCCAAGAGGGAGCTCTAGAGGCCTATAGAGCCTATAGAGCCCGTGGGAGCTCTCTAGAGGCCTATGGAGCCAATGGGAGCGTCTATAGAGCCCGTGGGAGCCTCTCTAGAGGCCTATGGAGCCAATGGGAGCGTCTATAGAGCCCGTGGGAGCCTCTAGAGGCCTATGGAGCCAATGGGAGCGTCTATAGAGCCCGTGGGAGCCCTGGCGGCCAGTCAGTATTGCTGTCCCTCAGGGATCAGTGCTGGGCCCCATCCTCTTTAACATCTTTTTGGATGATTTGGATGAGGGCATTGTGTCTATCATCAGTAAATTTGCTGATGACACCAAACTGGGGACAGGAGTTGATCTGCTAGAGGGTAGAGAGGCTTTGCAGAGAGACCTCGACAGGCTGGACAGATGGGCAGAGTCCAACGGCATGAGATTTAATGCATCCAAGTGCCGGGTTCTGCACATTGGCCACAACAACCCCATGAGGCCTAGCGGCCAGGCAGAGAGGGACCTGGGAGTGCTGGTTGATGGTAGGATGAACATGAGCCTGCAGTGTGCCCAGACAGCCAAGAGGGCCAATGGCATCCTGGCCTGCATTAAGAACAATGTGGCCAGCAGGAGCAGGGAGGTCATTCTGCCCCTCTACACTGCACTCGTTAGACCACACCTTGAGTATTGTGTCCAGTTCTGGGCCACTCAGTTTAGGAAGGATGCTGACTTGCTGGCACGAGTCCAGAGAAGGGCAACGAAGTTAGTGAGGGGCTTGGAACACAAGCCCTATGAGGAGAGACTGAGGGAGCTGGGGCTGCTTAGCCTGGAGGGGAGGAGACTCAGGGGTGACCTCATTACTCTCTACAACTACCTGAAGGGGGGTTGTAAACAGACAGAGGTTGGTCTCTTCTCCCAGGCAGCCAGCACCAGAACAAGAGGACACAGTCTCAGGCTGCGCCAGGGGAAGTTCAGGCTGGAGGTCAGGAGGAAGTTTTACACGGAGAGAGTGATTGCCCATTGGAATGGGCTGCCTGGGGAGGTGGTGGAGTCGCCGTCACTGGAGGTGTTCAGTAGGAGACTTGACAGGTTGCTTGGTTACATGGGTTAGTTGATTGGGTAGTGTTGGGTGATAGGTTGGACGTGATGATCTTGAAGTTCTCTTCCAACCTGGTTATTCTATTCTAGTCTATTAGTTTCGCTCACTCTCGAAATCAAGCATTTTACTGCAGGGTGGAGCACCCTCTATCTCAGCAGAGGAAAGAGGTAGGGAAGAATTCAAATACTCATTTTGACTGCTTCCAGAAGTTAGATCAGATGGCCACTGTATTTGGTGCTAGGCCTTTCCCTTTAGGTTTTACCCCAACAATGTTTTCATTAGTTTCGCTCACTCTCGAAATCAAGCATTTTACAGCTGGTTGGAGCACTTTGTATCTCGGTAGAGGAAAGAGGCAGGGAAGAAATGAAATGCTCATTTTGACTGCCTCCAGAAGTTAGATTAGTTGGCTAATGCAATTTGTGCCAGACCTTTCCCTTTAGGTTTTACTCCAACAATTTTCTCATTAATTTCTCTCACTCTCGAAATCAAGCATTTTACAGCAGGTTGGAGCACCCTGTATCTCAGCAGAACAATAAGATAGGCATGAATTCTAAGGATCAGTTTTATTGCCTCCAGAAGTTAAATCAGATGGCCAAGGCAATTTGGTGCTATTCCTTTCCCTTTAGGTTTCACCCCAACAATGTTTTCATTAGTTTCGATCACTCTCGAAATCAAGCATTTTACATCATGATGGAGAACGCTGTATTTCAGCAGAGGAAAACGGTAGGGAAGAATTCAAATACTCATTTTGACGGCCTCCAGAAGTTAGATCAGATGACCAATGAAATTTGGTGCTTGGCCTTTCCCTTTAGGTTTTAACCCAACAATGTTCTCATTAGTTTCGCTCACTCTCGAAATCAAGCATTTTACAGCAGGTTGGAGCACCCTGTATCTCAGCACAAGAATAAGATAGGGAAGAATTCAAATACTCATTTTGACGGCCTCCAGAAGTTAGATCAGATGGAATATGAAATTTGGTGCTAGGCCTTTCCCTTTAGGTTTTACCCCCACAATGTTTTCATTAGTTTCGCTCACTCTCGAAATCAGGCATTTTACAGGAGGTTGCAGCACCCTGTATCTCAGCTGAGGAAAGAGGCAGGGAAGAATGCTAAGGATCAGCTTGACTGCCTCCAGAAGTTAGATCACATGTGCAATGCAATTTGCTGCTATTCCTTTCCCTTTAGGTTTCACCCCAACAATGCTTTCATTAGTTTCGCTCACTCTCGAAATCAAGCATTCTAAAGAGGTTGGAGCGCTCTGTATCTCAGTAGAGGAAAGAGGTAGGGAAGAATTCTAAGGATCAGTTTGACTGCCTCCAGAAGTTAGATTAGATAGCCAATGCAATTTGTTGCTATTCCTTTCCCTTTAGGTTTCACCCAACAATGTTTTCATTATTTTCGCTCACTCCCGAAATCAAGCATTCTAAAGACGTTTGAGCGCTCTGTATCTCAGTAGAGGAAAGAGGTAGGGAAGAATTCAAATACTCATTTTGACCGCCTCCAGAAGTTAGATGAGATGGCCAGTGGAATTTGGTGCCAGACCTTTCCCTTTAGGTTTTACCCCAACAAAGTTTTCATTAGTTTCTATCACGCTCAAAATCAAGCATTTTACATCATGATGGAGAAGGCTGTATTTCAGCAGAGGAAAGCGGTAGGGAAGAATTCAAATACTCATTTTGACGGCCTCCAGAAGTTAGATCAGATGACCAATGAAATTTGGTGCTTGGCCTTTCCCTTTAGGTTTTAACCCAACAATGTTTTCATTAGTTTCGCTCACTCTCGAAATCAGGCATTTTACAGCAGGTTGGAGCACCCTGTATCTCAGCTGAGGAAAGAGGCAGGGAAGAATTCTAAGGATCAGTTTGACTGCCTCCAGAAGTTAGATTAGATAGCCAATGCAATTTGTTGCTATTCCTTTCCCTTTAGGTTTCACTCGAACAGTGCTTTCATTAGTTTCGCTCACTCGAAATCGAAATCATTTTACAGCCGGTTGGAGCACACTTATCTCAGCAGAGGAAAGAGGTAGGGAAGTATTTTATGGTTCAGTTTGACTGCTTCCAGAACTAAGGTCATAAGTCCAATGAAATTTGGTGCTAGGCCTTTCCCTTTAGGTTTCACCCCAACAATGATTTAATTATTTTCGCTCACTCGAAATCAAGCATTTTACAGCAGGTTGGAGCACCCTGTATCTCAGCTGAGGAAAGAGGCAGGGAAGAATTCTAAGGATCAGTTTGACTGCCTCCGGACGTTAGATTAGACAGCCAATGCAATTTGCTGCTATTCCTTTCCCTTTAGGTTTCACACCAACAATGCTTTCATTATTTTCGCTCACTCTCGAAATCAAGCATTCTGAAGACGTTGGAGCGCTCTGTATCTCAGCTGAGGAAAGAGGCAGGGAAGAATTCAAATCCTCATTTTGACTGCCTCCAGAAGTTAGATCAGATGGCCAATGCAATTTGGTGTTAGGTCTTTCCCTCTAGGTTTTACCCCCACAATGATTTCATTACTTTCGCTCACTCTCGAAATCAAGCATTTTACAGTATGATGGAGCACGCTGTATTTCAGCAGAGGAAAGCGGTAGGGAAGAATTCAAATACTCATTTTGACTGCCTCCAGAAGTTAGATCACATGTGCAATGCAATTTGGTGTTAGGTCTTTCCCTCTAGGTTTTACCCCCACAATGTTTTCATTAGTTTCGCTCACTCTCGAAATCAAGCATTTTACAGCAGGTTGGAGCACCCTGTATCTCAGCAGAGGAAAGCGGTAGGGAAGAATTCAAATACTCATTTTGACTGCCTCCAGAAGTTAGATCAGATGACCAATGCAATTTGGTGCTTGGCCTTTCCCTTTAGGTTTTAACCCAACAATGTTTTCATTAATTTCGCTCACTCTCGAAATCAAGCATTTTACAGCAGCGTGGAGCACCCTGTATCTCTGCAGGGGAAAAAATAGGGAAGAATTCAATTACTCATTTTGACTGCCTCCAGAAGTTAGATCACATGTGCAATGCAATTTGGTGCTAGACCTTTCCGTTTAGGTTTTACCCGAACAAAGTTTTCATTATTTTCGCTCACTCTCGAAATCAAGCATTTTACAGCATGATGGAGCACGCTGTATTTCAGCAGAGGAAAAGGTAGGGAAGAATTCAAATACTCATTTTGACGGCCTCCAGAAGTTAGATCAGATGACCAATGCAATTTGGTGCTTGGCCTTTCCCTTTAGGTTTTAACCCAACAATGTTCTCATTAGTTTCGCTCACTCTCGAAATCAAGCATTTTACAGCAGGTTGGAGCACCCTGTATCTCAGCACAAGAATAAGATAGGAAGAATTCAAATACTCATTTTGACTGCCTCCAGAAGTTAGATCAGATGGCCAATGCAATTTGGTGTTAGGTCTTTCCCTTTAGGTTTTACCCCACAATGATTTTCATTAGTTTCGCCACTCGAAATCAAGCATTTTACAGCATGATGGAGCACGCTGTATTTCAGCAGAGGAAAGCGGTAGGGAAGAATTCAAATACTCATTTTGACTGCCTCCAGAAGTTAGATCACATGTGCAATGCAATTTGGTGTTAGGTCTTTCCCTCTAGGTTTTACCCCAACAATGTTTTCATTAGTTTCGCTCACTCTCGAAATCAAGCATTTTACAGCAGGTTGGAGCACCCTGTATCTCAGCAGAGGAAAGCGGTAGGGAAGAATTCAAATACTCATTTTGACGGCCTCCAGAAGTTAGATCAGATGGCCAATGCAATTTGGTGCTTGGCCTTTCCCTTTAGGTTTTAACCCAACAATGTTCTCATTAATTTCGCTCACTCTCGAAATCAAGCATTTTACAGCTGGTTGGAGCACGCTGTATTTCAGCTCAAGAATAAGATAGGGAAGAATTCAAATACTCATTTTGACTGCCTCCAGAAGTTAGATCAGATGGCCAATGCAATTTGGTGCTTGGCCTTTCCCTTTAGGTTTTAACCCAACAATGTTCTCATTAGTTTCGCTCACTCTCGAAATCAAGCATTTTACAGCAGGTTGGAGCACCCTGTATCTCAGCTGAGGAAAGAGGCAGGGAAGAATTCTAAGGACCAGTTTGACTGCCTCCAGAAGTTAGATCAGCAGGTTGGAGCACCCTGTATCTCAGCAGAGGAAAGCGGTAGGGAAGAATTCAAATACTCATTATGACGGCCTCCAGAAGTTAGATCAGATGGCCAATGCAATTTGGTGCTAGGCCTTTCCCTTTAGGTATTAAACCAACAATGTTCTCATTAGTTTCGCTCACTCTCGAAATCAAGCATTTTACAGCACGAAGGAGCACCCTGTATCTCAGCACAAGAATAAGATAGGGAAGAATTCTAAGGATCAGTTTGGCTATATGCAGAAGTTAGATCAGATGGCCAATGAAATTTGGTGCTAGGTCTTTCCCTCTAGGTTTTACCCCAACAATGTTTTCAATAGCTTCGCTCACTCTCGAAATCAAGCATTTTACAGCAGGTTGGAGCACGCTGTATTTCAGCACAAGAATAAGATAGGTAAGAATTCAAATACTCATTTTGACTGCCTCCAGAAGTTAGATCAGATGGCCAATGCTATTTGGTGCTAGGCCTTTCCCTTTAGGTTTCACTCCAACAATATTTTCATTAGTTTCGCTCATTCTTGAAATCAAGCATTTTACCGCAGGTTGTCTCACCCTGTATCTCAGCTCAAGAATAATATAGGGAAGAATTCTAAGGCAGTTTGACTGCCTCCAGAAGTTAGATCAGATGGCCAATGCAATTTGGTTCTTGGCCTTTCCCTTTAGGTTTTAACCCAACAATGTTTTCATTAGCTTCGCTCACTCTCGAAATCAAGCATTTTACAGCAGGGTGCAGCACACTGTATCTCAGCAGAGGAAAGCGGTAGGGAAGAATTCAAATACTCATTTTGACGGCCTCCAGAAGTTAGATCAGATGACCAAAGCAATTTGGTGCTTGGCCTTTCCCTTTAGGTTTTAACCCAACAATGTTCTCATTAGTTTCGCTCACTCTCGAAATCAAGCATTTTACAGCCGGTTGGAGCACGCTGTATCTCAGCACAAGAATAAGATAGGGAAGAATTCAAATACTCATTTTGACTGCCTCCAGAAGTTAGATCACATGTGCAATGCAATTTGCTGCTATTCCTTTCCCTTTAGGTTTCACCCCAACAATGCTTTCATTAGTTTCGCTCACTCTCGAAATCAAGCATTTTACAGCAGGTTGGAGCACCCCGTATCTCAGCACAAGAATAAGATAGGGAAGAATTCTAAGGATCATTTTGACTGCCTCCAGAAGTTAGATCAGATGGCCAATGCAATTTGGTGCTTGGCCTTTCCCTTTAGGTATTAACCCCAACAATGTTCGCATTAATTTCGCTCACTCTCGAAATCAAGCATTGTACAGCACGAAGGAGCACCCTGAATCTCTGCAGGGGAAAAAATAGGGAAGAATTCAATTACTCATTTTGACTGTCTCCAGAAGTTAGATCAGATGGCCAATGCAATTTGGTGCTAGGCCTTTCCCTTTAGGTTTTAACCCAACAATGTTCGCATTAGTTTCGCTCACTCTCGAAATCAAGCATTTTACAGCAGGTTGGAGCACCCTGTATCTCAGCACAAGAATAAGATAGGTAAGAATTCAAATACTCATTTTGACTGCCTCCAGAAGTTAGATCAGATGGCCAATGCTATTTGGTGCTAGGCCTTTCCCTTTAGGTTTCACTCCAACAATATTTTCATTAGTTTCGCTCATTCTTGAAATCAAGCATTTTACCGCAGGTTGTCTCACCCTGTATCTCAGCTCAAGAATAATATAGGGAAGAATTCTAAGGCAGTTTGACTGCCTCCAGAAGTTAGATCAGATGGCCAATGCAATTTGGTTCTTGGCCTTTCCCTTTAGGTTTTAACCCAACAATGTTTTCATTAGCTTCGCTCACTCTCGAAATCAAGCATTTTACAGCAGGGTGCAGCACACTGTATCTCAGCAGAGGAAAGCGGTAGGGAAGAATTCAAATACTCATTTTGACGGCCTCCAGAAGTTAGATCAGATGACCAAAGCAATTTGGTGCTTGGCCTTTCCCTTTAGGTTTTAACCTAACAATGTTCTCATTAGTTTCGCTCACTCTCGAAATCAAGCATTTTACAGCCGGTTGGAGCACGCTGTATCTCAGCACAAGAATAAGATAGGGAAGAATTCAAATACTCATTTTGACTGCCTCCAGAAGTTAGATCACATGTGCAATGCAATTTGCTGCTATTCCTTTCCCTTTAGGTTTCACCCCAACAATGCTTTCATTAGTTTCGCTCACTCTCGAAATCAAGCATTTTACAGCAGGTTGGAGCACCCTGTATCTCAGCACAAGAATAAGATAGGGAAGAATTCTAAGGATCATTTTGACTGCCTCCAGAAGTTAGATCAGATGGCCAATGCAATTTGGTGCTTGGCCTTTCCCTTTAGGTATTAACCCCAACAATGTTTTCATTAATTTCGCTCACTCGAAATCAAGCATTTTACAGCACGAAGTTGGAGCACCCTGAATCTCTGCACAAAAAAATAGGAAGAATTCAATTACTCATTTTGACTGTCTCCAGAAGTTAGATCAGATGGCCAATGCAATTTGGTGCTAGGCCTTTCCCTTTAGGTTTTAACCCAACAATGTTCGCATTAGTTTCGCTCACTCTCGAAATCAAGCATTTTACAGCAGGTTGGAGCACCCTGTATCTCAGCACAAGAATAAGATAGGGAAGAATTCAAATACTCATTTTGACTGCCTCCAGAAGTTAGATCACATGTGCAATGCAATTTGGTGCTAGGCCTTTCCCTTATGGTTTTAACCCAACAAAGTTTTCATTAGTTTCGCTCACTCTCGAAATCAGGCATTTTACAGCAGGTTGGAGCACCCTGTATCTCAGCTGAGGAAAGAGGCAGGGAAGAATTCTAAGGATCAGTTTGACTGCCTCCAGAAGTTAGATTAGATAGCCAATGCAATTTGCTGCTATTCCTTTCCCTTTAGGTTTCACCCCAACAATGCTTTCATTATTTTCGCTCACTCTCGAAATCAAGCATTCTAAAGACGTTGGAGCGCTCTGTATCTCAGTAGAGGAAAGAGGTAGGGAAGAATTCAAATACTCATTTTGACTGCCTCCAGAAGTTAGATCACATGTGCAATGCAATTTGGTGCTAGGCCTTTCCCTTATGGTTTTAACCCAACAAAGTTTTCATTAGTTTCGCTCACTCTCGAAATCAAGCATTTTACATCAGGTTGGAGCACCCTGTATCTCTGCAGGGGAAAAAATAGGGAAGAATTCAAATACTCATTTTGACGGCCTCCAGAAGTTAGATCAGATGGCCAATGCAATTTGGTGCTAGGCCTTTCCCTTTAGGTATTAAACCAACAATGCTCTCATTAGTTTCGTTCACTCTCGAAATCAAGCATTTTACAGCAGGTTGGAGCACCCTGTATCTCAGCACAAGAATAAGATAGGGAAGAATTCTAAGGATCAGTTTGGCTATATGCAGAAGTTAGATCAGATGGCCAATGCAATTTGGTGCTTGGCCTTTCCCTTTAGGTATTAACCCCAACAATGTTCGCATTAATTTCGCTCACTCTCGAAATCAAGCATTTTATAGCAGCGTGGAGCACCCTGTATCTCTGCAGGGGAAAAAATAGGGAAGAATTCAATTACTCATTTTGACGGCCTCCAGAAGTTAGATCAGATGGCCAATGCAATTTGGTGTTAGGCCTTTCCCTTTAGGTTTTAACCCAACAATGTTCTCAGTTTCGCTCACTCTCGAAATCAAACATTTTACAGCAGGTTGGAGCACCCTGTATCTCAGCACAAGAATAAGATAGGGAAGAATTCTAAGGATCATTTTGACTGTCTCCAGAAGTTAGATCAGATGGCCAATGCAATTTGGTGTTAGGCCTTTCCCTCTAGGTTTTACCGCAACAATGTTTTCATTACTTTCGCTCACTCTCGAAATCAAGCATTTTACAGCATGATGGAGCACGCTGTATTTCAGCAGAGGAAAGCGCTAGGGAAGAATTCTAATACTCATTTTGACTGCCTCCAGAAGTTAGATCACATGTGCAATGCAATTGGTGTTAGGCCTTTCCCTTTAGGTTTTACCCCAACAATGTTCGCATTAGTTTCGCTCACTCTCGAAATCAAGCATTTTACAGCAGCGTGGAGCACCCTGTATCTCTGCAGGGGAAAAAATAGGGAAGAATTCAATTACTCATTTTGACGGCCTCCAGAAGTTAGATCAGATGGCCAATGCAATTTGGTGTTAGGCCTTTCCCTTTAGGTATTAACCCAACACTGTTCTCATTAGTTTCGCTCACTCTCGAAATCAAACATTTTACAGCAGGTTTGAGCACCCTGTATCTCAGCACAAGAATAAGATAGGGAAGAATTCAAATACTCATTTTGACTGCCTCCAGAAGTTAGATCAGATGGCCAATGCAATTTGGTGTTAGGCCTTTCCCTCTAGGTTTTACCCCAACAATGTTTTCATTACTTTCGCTCACTCTCGAAATCAAGCATTTTACAGCATGATGGAGCACGCTGTATTTCAGCAGAGGAAAGCGGTAGGGAAGAATTCAAATACTCATTTTGACTGCCTCCAGAAGTTAAATCAGATGGCCAATGCAATTGGTGTCAGGCCTTTCCCTTTAGGTTTTACCCCAACAATGTTTTCATTAGTTTCGCTCACTCTCGAAATCAGGCATTTTACAGCAGGTTGGAGCACCCTGTATCTCAGCACAAGAATAAGATAGGGAAGAATTCTAAGGATCAGTTTGGCTATATGCAGAAGTTAGATCAGATGGCCAATGCAATTTGGTTCTTGGCCTTTCCCTTTAGGTTTTAACCCAACAATGTTTTCATTAGCTTCGCTCACTCTCGAAATCAAGCATTTTACAGCAGGGTGGAGCACCCTGTATCTCAGCAGAGGAAAGCGGTAGGGAAGAATTCAAATACTCATTTTGACGGCCTCCAGAAGTTAGATCAGATGGCCAATGCAATTTGGTGCTTGGCCTTTCCCTTTAGGTATTAACCCCAACAATGTTCTCATTAATTTCGCTCACTCTCGAAATCAAGCATTTTACAGCACGAAGGAGCCCCCTGTATCTCTGCAGGGGGAAAAAATAGGGAAGAATTCAATTACTCATTTTGACGGCCTCCAGAAGTTAGATCAGATGGCCAATGCAATTTGGTGTTAGGCCTTTCCCTTTAGGTATTAACCCAACACTGTTCTCATTAGTTTCGCTCACTCTCGAAATCAAACATTTTACAGCAGGTTGGAGCATCCTGTATCTCAGCACAAGAATAAGATAGGGAAGAATTCTAAGGTTCAGTTTGGCTATATGCAGAAGTTAGATCAGATGGCCAATGCAATTTGGTGCTTGGCCTTTCCCTTTAGGTTTTAACCCAACAATGTTCTCATTAGTTTCGCTCACTCTCGAAATCAAGCATTTTACAGCAGATTGGAGCACGCTGTATTTCAGCACAAGAATAAGATAGGGAAGAATTCAAATACTCATTTTTGACTGCCTCCAGAAGTTAGATCAGATGGCCAATGCAATTTGGTGCTTGGCCTTTCCCTTTAGGTTTTAACCCAACAAAGTTTTCATTAGTTTCGCTCACTCTCGAAATCAAGCATTTTACAGCAGGTTGGAGCACCCTGTATCTCAGCAGAGGAAAGCGGTAGGGAAGAATTCAAATACTCATTTTGACTGCCTCCAGAAGTTAGATCACATGTGCAATGCAATTTGGTGCTAGGCCTTTCCCTTTAGGTATTAAACCAACAATGTTCTCATTAGTTTCGCTCACTCTCGAAATCAAGCATTTTACAGCAGGTTGGAGCACCCTGTATCTCAGCACAAGAATAAGATAGGGAAGAATTCTAAGGATCAGTTTGGCTATATGCAGAAGTTAGATCAGATGACCAATGCAATTTGGTGCTTGGCCTTTCCCTTTAGGTTTTACCCCAACAATGTTTTCATTAATTTCGCTCACTCTCGAAATCAAGCATTTTACAGCATGATGGAGCACGCTGTATTTCAGCAGAGGAAAGCGGTAGGGAAGAATTCAAATACTCATTTTGACTGCCTCCAGAAGTTAGATCAGATGGCCAATGCAATTGGTGTTAGGCCTTTCCTTTAGGTTTTACCCCAACAATGTTTTCATTAGTTTCGCTCACTCTCGAAATCAGGCATTTTACAGCAGGTTGGAGCACCCTGTATCTCAGCTGAGGAAAGAGGCAGGGAAGAATTCTAAGGATCAGTTTGACTGCCTCCAGAAGTTAGATCAGATGACCAATGCAATTTGGTGCTTGGCCTTTCCTTTAGGTTTTAACCTAACAATGTTCTCATTAGTTTCGCTCACTCTCGAAATCAAGCATTTTACAGCAGGTTGGAGCACCCTGTATCTCAGCACAAGAATAAGATAGGGAAGAATTCAAATACTCATTTTGACTGCCTCCAGAAGTTAGATCACATGTGCAATGCAATTTGGTGCTAGGCCTTTCCCTTATGGTTTTAACCCAACAAAGTTCTCATTAGTTTCGCTCACTCTCGAAATCAAGCATTTTACAGCAGGTTGGAGCACGCTGTATTTCAGCACAAGAATAAGATAGGGAAGAATTCAAATACTCATTTTGACTGCCTCCAGAAGTTAGATCTGATGGCCAATGTAATTTGGTGCTTGGCCTTTCCCTTTAGGTTTTTAACCCAACAATGTTCTCATTAGTTTCGCTCACTCTCGAAATCAAACATTTTACAGCAGGTTGGAGCACCCTGTATCTCAGCACAAGAATAAGATAGGGAAGAATTCAAGGATCATTTTGACTATATGCAGAAGTTAGATCAGATGGCCAATGCAATTTGGTGCTTGGCCTTTCCCTTTAGGTTTTAACCTAACAATGTTCTCATTAGTTTCGCTCACTCTCGAAATCAAGCATTTTACAGCAGGTTGGAGCACGCTGTATTTCAGCACAAGAATAAGATAGGGAAGAATTCAAATACTCATTTTGACTGCCTCCAGAAGTTAGATCAGATGGCCAATGCAATTTGGTGCTTGGCCTTTCCCTTTAGGTTTTAACCCAACAATGTTCTCATTAGTTTCGCTCACTCTCGAAATCAAGCATTTTACAGCAGGTTGGACACCCTGTATCTCAGCACAAGAATAAGATAGGGAAGAATTCAAATACTCATTTTGACTGCCTCCAGAAGTTAGATCAGATGGCCAATGCAATTTGGTGTTAGGCATTTCCCTCTAAGTTTTACCCCAACAATGTTTTCATTATTTTCGCTCACTCTCGAAATCAAGCATTTAAAGACGTTGGAGCGCTCTGTATCATCTCAGTAGAGGAAAGCGGTAGGGAAGAATTCAATACTCATTTTGACTGCCTCCAGAAGTTAGATCAGATGACCAATGCAATTTGGTGCTAGGCCTTTCCTTTATGGTTTTAACCCAACAAAGTTCTCATTAGTTTCGCTCACTCTCGAAATCAAGCATTTTACAGCAGGTTGGAGCACGCTGTATTTCAGCACAAGAATAAGATAGGAAGAATTCAAATACTCATTTTGACTGCCTTCCAGAAGTTAGATCAGATGGCCAATGTAATTTGGTGCTTGGCCTTTCCCTTTAGGTTTTAACCCAACAATGTTCTCATTAGTTTCGCTCACTCTCGAAATCAAGCATTTTACAGCAGGTTGGAGCACCCTGTATCTCAGCACAAGAATAAGATAGTTAAGAATTCTAAGGATCAGTTTGGCTATATGCAGAAGTTAGATCAGATGGCCAATGCAATTTGGTGCTTGGCCTTTCCCTTTAGGTTTTAACCCCAACAATGTTCTCATTAGTTTCGCTCACTCTCGAAATCAAGCATTTTACAGCACGAAGGAGCACCCTGTATCTCTGCAGGGGAAAAAATAGGGAAGAATTCAATTACTCATTTTGACGGCCTCCAGAAGTTAGATCAGATGGCCAATGCAATTTGCAGCTATTCCTTTCCCTTTAGGTTTTACCCCAACAATGTTCTCATTAGTTTCGCTCACTCTCGAAATCAAGCATTTTACAGCAGGTAGGAGCACCATGTATCTCAGCACAAGAATAAGATAGGGAAGAATTCTAAGGTTCAGTTTGACTATATGCAGAAGTTAGATCAGATGGCCAATGCAATTTGGTGCTTGGCCTTTCCCTTTAGGTTTTAACCTAACAATGTTCTCATTAGTTTCGCTCACTCTCGAAATCAAGCATTTTACAGCAGGTTGGAGCACGCTGTATTTCAGCACAAGAATAAGATAGGGAAGAATTCTAAGGTTCAGTTTGGCTATATGCAGAAGTTAGATCAGATGGCCAATGCAATTTGGTGTTAGGCATTTCCCTCTAAGTTTTACCCCAACAATGTTTTCATTATTTTCGCTCACTCTCGAAATCAAGCATTCTAAAGACGTTGGAGCGCTCTGTATCATCTCAGTAGAGGAAAGAGGTAGGGAAGAATTCAAATACTCATTTTGACTGCCTCCAGAAGTTAGATCAGATGACCAATGCAATTTGGAGCTAGGCCTTTCCCTTTATGGTTTTAACCCAACAAAGTTCTCATTAGTTTCGCTCGCTCTCGAAATCAAGCATTTTACAGCAGGTTGGAGCACGCTGTATTTCAGCACAAAATAAGATAGGGAAGAATTCAAATACTCATTTTGACTGCCTCCAGAAGTTAGATCAGATGGCCAATGTAATTTGGTGCTTGGCCTTTCCCTTTAGGTTTTAACCCAACAATGTTCTCATTAGTTTCGCTCACTCTCGAAATCAAGCATTTTACAGCAGGTTGGAGCACCCTGTATCTCAGCACAAGAATAAGATAGGGAAGAATTCTAAGGATCAGTTTGGCTATATGCAGAAGTTAGATCAGATGGCCAATGCAATTTGGTGCTTGGCCTTTCCCTTTAGGTTTTAACCCAACAATGTTTTCATTAGTTTCGCTCACTCTCGAAATCAAGCATTTTACAGCACGAAGGAGCACCCTGTATCTCTGCAGGGGAAAAAATAGGGAAGAATTCAATTACTCATTTTGACGGCCTCCAGAAGTTAGATCAGATGGCCAATGCAATTTGCAGCTATTCCTTTCCCTTTAGGTTTTAACCCAACAATGTTCTCATTAGTTTCGCTCACTCTCGTAATCAAGCATTTTACAGCACGAAGGAGCACCATGTATCTCAGCACAAGAATAAGATAGGGAAGAATTCTAAGGATCATTTTGACTGCCTCCAGAAGTTAGATCAGATGGCCAATGCAATTTGGTGCTTGGCCTTTCCCTTTAGGTATTAACCCAACAATGTTCTCATTAGTTTCGCTCACTCTCGAAATCAAACATTTTACAGCAGGTTGGAGCACCCTGTATCTCAGCACAAGAATAAGATAGGGAAGAATTCTAAGGTTCAGTTTGGCTATATGCAGAAGTTAGATCAGATGGCCAATGCAATTTGGTGCTTGGCCTTTCCCTTTAGGTTTTACCCCAACAATGTTTCATTAGTTTCGCTCACTCTCGAAATCAAGCATTTTACAGCAGGTTGGAGCACGCTGTATTTCAGCACAAGAATAAGATAGGGAAGAATTCAAATACTCATTTTGACTGCCTCCAGAAGTTAGATCAGATGGCCAATGCAATTTGGTGCTTGGCCTTTCCCTTTAGGTTTTAACCCAACAATTTTCTCATTAGTTTCGCTCACTCTCGAAATCAAGCATTTTACAGCAGGTTGGAGCACCCTGTATCTCAGCACAAGAATAAGATAGGGAAGAATTCTAAGGATCATTTTGACTGTCTCCAGAAGTTAGATGAGATGGCCAATGCAATTTGGTGCTTGGTCTTTCCCTTTAGGTTTTAACCCAACAATGTTTTCATTAGTTTCGCTCACTCTCGAAATCAAGCATTTTACAGCAGGTTGGAGCACCCTGTATCTCAGCTGAGGAAAGAGGCAGGGAAGAATTCTAAGGATCAGTTTGACTGCCTCCAGAAGTTAGATTAGATAGCCAATGCAATTTGTTGCTATTCCTTTCCCTTTAGGTTTCACTCGAACAGTGCTTTCATTAGTTTCGCTCACTCTCGAAATCATTTTACAGCCGGTTGGAGCACACTTTATCTCAGCAGAGGAAAGAGGTAGGGAAGTATTTTATGGTTCAGTTTGACTGCTTCCAGAACTAAGGTCATAAGTCCAATGAAATTTGGTGCTAGGCCTTTCCCTTTAGGTTTCACCCCAACAATGATTTAATTATTTTCGCTCACTCTCGAAATCAAGCATTTTACAGCAGGTTGGAGCACCCTGTATCTCAGCTGAGGAAAGAGGCAGGGAAGAATTCTAAGGATCAGTTTGACTGCCTCCGGACGTTAGATTAGACAGCCAATGCAATTTGCTGCTATTCCTTTCCCTTTAGGTTTCACACCAACAATGCTTTCATTATTTTCGCTCACTCTCGAAATCAAGCATTCTGAAGACGTTGGAGCGCTCTGTATCTCAGCTGAGGAAAGAGGCAGGGAAGAATTCAAATCCTCATTTTGACTGCCTCCAGAAGTTAGATCAGATGGCCAATGCAATTTGGTGTTAGGTCTTTCCCTCTAGGTTTTACCCCCACAATGATTTCATTACTTTCGCTCACTCTCGAAATCAAGCATTTTACAGCATGATGGAGCACGCTGTATTTCAGCAGAGGAAAAGGTAGGAAGAATTCAAATACTCATTTTGACTGCCTCCAGAAGTTAGATCACATGTGCAATGCAATTTGGTGTTAGGTCTTTCCCTCTAGGTTTTACCCCCACAATGTTTTCATTAGTTTCGCTCACTCTCGAAATCAAGCATTTTACAGCAGGTTGGAGCACGCTGTATTTCAGCAGAGGAAAGCGGTAGGGAAGAATTCAAATACTCATTTTGACGGCCTCCAGAAGTTAGATCAGATGGCCAATGCAATTTGGTGCTTGGCCTTTCCCTTTAGGTTTTAACCCAACAATGTTCGCATTAATTTCGCTCACTCTCGAAATCAAGCATTTTACAGCAGCGTGGAGCACCCTGTATCTCTGCAGGGGAAAAAATAGGGGTGAATTCAATTACTCATTTTGACTGCCTCCAGAAGTTAGATCACATGTGCAAGGGAATTTGGTGCTTGGCCTTTCCCTTATGGTTTTACCCCAACAATGCTTTCATTATTTTCGCTCACTCTCGAAATCAAGCATTTTACAGCATGATGGAGCACGCTGTATTTCAGCAGAGGAAAGCGGTAGGGAAGAATTCAAATACTCATTTTGACGGCCTCCAGAAGTTAGATCAGATGGCCAATGCAATTTGGTGCTTGGCCTTTCCCTTTAGGTTTTAACCCAACTATGTTCTCATTAGTTTCGCTCACTCTCGAAATCAAGCATTTTACAGCAGGTTGGAGCACCCTGTATCTCAGCACAAGAATAAGATAGGGAAGAATTCAAATACTCATTTTGACTGCCTCCAGAAGTTAGATCAGATGGCCAATGCAATTTGGTGTTAGGTCTTTCCCTCTAGGTTTTACCCCCACAATGATTTCATTACTTTCGCTCACTCTCGAAATCAAGCATTTTACAGCATGATGGAGCACGCTGTATTTCAGCAGAGGAAAGCGGTAGGGAAGAATTCAAATACTCATTTTGACTGCCTCCAGAAGTTAGATCACATGTGCAATGCAATTTGGTGTTAGGTCTTTCCCTCTAGGTTTTACCCCCACAATGTTTTCATTAGTTTCGCTCACTCTCGAAATCAAGCATTTTACAGCAGGTTGGAGCACCCTGTATCTCAGCAGAGGAAAGCGGTAGGGAAGAATTCAAATACTCATTTTGACGGCCTCCAGAAGTTAGATCAGATGGCCAATGCAATTTGGTGCTTGGCCTTTCCCTTTAGGTTTTAACCCAACAATGTTCGCATTAATTTCGCTCACTCTCGAAATCAAGCATTTTACAGCTGGTTGGAGCACGCTGTATTTCAGCTCAAGAATAAGATAGGGAAGAATTCAAATACTCATTTTGACTGCCTCCAGAAGTTAGATCAGATGGCCAATGCAATTTGGTGCTTGGCCTTTCCCTTTAGGTTTTAACCCAACAATGTTCTCATTAGTTTCGCTCACTCTCGAAATCAAGCATTTTACAGCAGGTTGGAGCACCCTGTATCTCAGCTGAGGAAAGAGGCAGGGAAGAATTCTAAGGACCAGTTTGACTGCCTCCAGAAGTTAGATCAGCAGGTTGGAGCACCCTGTATCTCAGCAGAGGAAAGCGGTAGGGAAGAATTCAAATACTCATTATGACGGCCTCCAGAAGTTAGATCAGATGGCCAATGCAATTTGGTGCTAGGCCTTTCCCTTTAGGTATTAAACCAACAATGTTCTCATTAGTTTCGCTCACTCTCGAAATCAAGCATTTTACAGCACGAAGGAGCACCCTGTATCTCAGCACAAGAATAAGATAGGGAAGAATTCTAAGGATCAGTTTGGCTATATGCAGAAGTTAGATCAGATGGCCAATGAAATTTGGTGCTAGGTCTTTCCCTCTAGGTTTTACCCCAACAATGTTTTCAATAGCTTCGCTCACTCTCGAAATCAAGCATTTTACAGCAGGTTGGAGCACGCTGTATTTCAGCACAAGAATAAGATAGGTAAGAATTCAAATACTCATTTTGACTGCCTCCAGAAGTTAGATCAGATGGCCAATGCAATTTGGTGCTTGGCCTTTCCCTTTAGGTATTAACCCCAACAATGTTCTCATTAGTTTCGCTCACTCTCGAAATCAAGCATTTTACAGCACGAAGGAGCACCCTGTATCTCTGCAGGGGAAAAAATAGGGAAGAATTCAATTACTCATTTTGACGGCCTCCAGAAGTTAGATCAGATGGCCAATGCAATTTGCAGCTATTCCTTTCCCTTTAGGTTTTACCCCAACAATGTTCTCATTAGTTTCGCTCACTCTCGAAATCAAGCATTTTACAGCACGAAGGAGCACCATGTATCTCAGCACAAGAATAAGATAGGGAAGAATTCTAAGGTTCAGTTTGGCTATATGCAGAAGTTAGATCAGATGGCCAATGCAATTTGGTGCTTGGCCTTTCCCTTTAGGTTTTAACCTAACAATGTTCTCATTAGTTTCGCTCACTCTCGAAATCAAGCATTTTACAGCAGGTTGGAGCACCCTGTATTTCAGCACAAGAATAAGATAGGGAAGAATTCTAAGGTTCAGTTTGGCTATATGCAGAAGTTAGATCAGATGGCCAATGCAATTTGGTGTTAGGCATTTCCCTCTAAGTTTTACCCCAACAATGTTTTCATTATTTTCGCTCACTCTCGAAATCAAGCATTCTAAAGACGTTGGAGCGCTCTGTATCATCTCAGTAGAGGAAAGAGGTAGGGAAGAATTCAAATACTCATTTTGACTGCCTCCAGAAGTTAGATCACATGACCAATGCAATTTGGAGCTAGGCCTTTCCCTTATGGTTTTAACCCAACAAAGTTCTCATTAGTTTCGCTCACTCTCGAAATCAAGCATTTTACAGCAGGTTGGAGCACGCTGTATTTCAGCACAAAATAAGATAGGGAAGAATTCAAATACTCATTTTGACTGCCTCCAGAAGTTAGATCAGATGGCCAATGTAATTTGGTGCTTGGCCTTTCC
>WWNC01000363.1:0-48536 GCA_011125475.1 Melanerpes aurifrons
TGCTCTGGACACCTTTTTCTCTCACCACAAGGAATACAGAGAAAACACATTAGTTATCACCAGCAGCAGAATTATACACATCACATAAATCACCTTTGGGTCCCAGGCATCACCTAAAGTTACTCTCTCCTCAGGCGGAATCTTAAAACCCTTTATCTCAATTGGGAGAGTGGTGGAGGTAACATTCCTGTATCTCACTGGCCAGAGGAAATTAATACATTTTGCATACCATAATTTAACTCTATACATAACCCACATATAAATTGTCCGCACCAAATATTTGCCCAGGTAATCCAAAAGCAAACCCAAACAATATCTGTAAACCAGAGCCCCAAAAATTGAAAAGAATAATCGCTCCACAAACCACAAGACCTTCATGTTTGCTAATTCAGCTAGAAAACACTAAATCAATCAAGTAATAAATTAAACTAATTATCTGCCGCACGTTGGGCACGTCAATAAAAAAAATGTGGTGGGTGGAAGGGTAAAGCCAAGAAGCCTCCTCCCTTTCCCCTTGTAAGGTAAAAGGGAAAAGAAAAATTGAAGGGAAAGGAAAAAAAAACTCACCAGCCGAATTAGCAAAGCAGTGGAGCTATATTTACAAAGCAATGAAGGATATGCAGGGGAATATTTACAAATTTACAATATCTACAATATATACAAAGATATACAACAGAGCAACACAGAAATGAGAGTAACCCCTGGCAGAGGGGGTTCCCCACCTCGCTCTCCCCTCTCTCCCCCCTTTCCCAGAATAGTTCGGAAAAGAGGAGAAAGAAGAAAGAAAGAAGTTAAAAGCAGTTTGTGTTAAGTGGAAGGAGTTAATACCGGACTCCTATCAAGTCTCCAAGGCGAAGTCTTGGCAGAAAGCCCAGCAGAGAAAAAGTTGCTGCCGAAAGGAAAGGCGGAAGCGAGACTGACCGAAAAGTGCTGGAAATGCCCATTTCACTCCCCGGTTCAGAAGGTGCTTCCTCCCACTTGACCAATGAAAATTAGTTTATCTATTCCTTCCGTTTACCAACTTCCGTCCACCATATTCCCTTTCTTAAGGGGGCACCGTCAACCGGCCACAAGCACCTTCTATCTGAGCAGAGGAATAAGGTAGGGAAGAATTCAAATATTCATTTTGACTGCCTCCAGAAGTTAGATCAGATGGCCAATGCAATTTGGTGCTAGGTCTTTCCCTTTGGGTTTTACCCCAACAATGTTTTCATTAGTTTCAATCACTCTCGAAATCAAGCATTTTACAGCAGGTTGGAGCACCTTGTATCTGAGCCGAGGTATAAGGTACGGAAGAATTCAAATACTCATTTTGACTGTCTCCAGAAGTTAGATCAGATGGCCAATGCAATTTAGTGCCAGGCCTTTCCCTTTATGTTTTACCCCAATAATGTTTTCATTAGTTTCGCTCGCTCTCAAAATCAAGCATTTTAAAGCAGGTTGGAGCACCTTGTATCTGAGCAGACGAAAGAGGTAGGGAAGAATTCTAAGGATCATTTTGACTGTCTCCAGAAGTTAGATCAGATGGCAAATGCAATTTGGTGCTAGGCCTTTCCCTTTACGTTTTAAACCAACAATATTTTCATTAGTTTCGCTCACTCTCAAAATCAAGCATTTTACAGCAGGTTGGAGCACCCTGTATCTCAGCAGAGGAATGAGGTGGGGACGAATTCAAATACTCTTTTTGACTGCCTCCAGAAGTTAGATCAGATGGCCAATGCAATTTGGTGCTAGGCCTTTCCCTTTAGGTTTTACCCCAACAATGTTTTCATTAGTTTCGCTCACTCTCAAAATCAAGCATTTTACAGCAGGTTGGAGCACCCTGTATCTCAGCAGAGGAAAGAGGTAGGGAAGAATTCTAAGGATCATTTTGACTGTCTCCAGAAGTTAGATCAGATGGCCAATGCAATTTGGTGCTAGGCCTTTCCCTTTAGGTTTTAAACCAACAATGTTTTCATTAGCTTCGCTCACTCTCAAAATCAAGCATTTTACAGCAGGTTGGAGCGCCTTCTATCTGAGCAGAGGAATAAGGTAGGGAAGAATTCAAATACTCATATTGACTGCCTCCAGAAGTTAGATCAGATGGCCAATGCAATTTGGTGCTAGGCCTTTCCCTTTAGGTTTTACCCCAACAATGTTTTCATTAGTTTCGCTCACTCTCGAAATCAAGCATTTTACAGCAGGGTGGAGCACCTTGTATCTGAGCCGAGGAATAAGGTAGGGAAGAATTGAAATACTCATTTTGACTGTCTCCAGAAGTTAGATCAGATGGCCAATGCAATTTGGTGCTAGGCCTTTCCCTTTAGGTTTTACCCCAACAATGTTTTCATTAATTTCAGTCAGTCTAGAAATTAAGCATTTTACAGCAGGTTGGAGCACCCTGTATCTCAGCAGAGGAAAGAGGTAGGGAAGAATTCTAAGGATCATTTTGACTGCCTCCAGAAGTTAGATCAGATGGCCAATGCAATTTGGTGCTAGGCCTTTCCCTTTAGGTTTTACCCCAACAATGTTTTCATTAGTTTCGCGCACTCTCGAAATCAAGCATTTTACAGCAGGGTGGAGCAACTTGTATCTGAGCAGAGGAAAGAGGTAGGGAAGAATTCTAAGGATCATTTTGACTGTCTCCAGAAGTTAGATCAGATGGTCAATGCAATTTGGTGCTAGACCTTTCCCTTTAGGTGTTACCCGAACTATGTTTTCATTAGTTTCAATCACTCTCGAAATGAAGCATTTTACAGCAGGTTGGAGCACCATGTACCTCAGCAGAGGAATAAGGTAGGGAAGAGTTGAAATACTCATTTTGACTGCCTCCAGAAGTTAGATCAGATGGCCAATGCAAATTGGTGCTAGGCCTTTCCCTTTAGGTTTTACCCTAACAATGTTTTCATTAGTTTCAATCACTCTCGAAATGAAGCATTTTACAGCAGGTTGAAGCACCATGTATCTCAGCAGAGGAATAAGGTAGGGAAGAATTCAACTATTCATTTTGACTACCTCCAGAAGTTAGATCTGATGGCCAAAGCAATTTAGTGCTAGGCCTTTCCCTTTAGGTTTTACCCCAACAATGTTTTCATTAGTTTCGCTCACTCTCGAAATCAAGCATTTTACAGCAGGTTGGAGCACCTTGTATCTGAGCAGAGGAAAAAGGTACATAAGAATTCAAATACTCATTTTGACTGTCTCCAGAAGTTAGATCAGATGGCCAATGCAATTTGGTGCTAGGCCATTCCCTTTAGGTTTTACCCCAACAATGTTTTCATTAGTTTCGCTCACTCTAAAAATCAAGCATTTTACAGCAGGGTGGACCACCCTGTATCTGAGCAGAAGAAAGATGTAGGGAAGAATTCTAAGGATCTTTTGACTGTCTCCAGAAGTTAGATCAGATGGCCAATGCAATTTGGTGCTAGGCCTTTCCCTTTAGGTTTTGCCCCAACAATGTTTTCATTAGTTTCGATCACTCTCGAAATCAAGCATTTTACAGCAGGTTGGAGCACCTTGCATCTGAGCAGAGGAATAAGGTACGGAAGAATTCAAATACTCATTTTGACTGTCTCCAGAAGTTAGATCAGATGGCCAATGCAATTTGGTGCTAGGTCTTTCCCTTTGGGTTTTACCCCAACAATGTTTTCATTAGTTTCGCTCACTCTCAAAATCAACCATTTTACAGCAGGTTGGAGAACCTTGTATCTGAGCAGAGGAAAGAGGTAGGGAAGAATTCTAAGGATCATTTTGACTGTCTCCAGAAGTTAGATCAGATGGCCAATGCAATTTGGTGCTAGGTCTTTCCCTTTAGGTTTTACCCCAACAATGTTTTCATTAGTTTCGCTCACTCTCAAAATCAAGCATTTTACAGCAATGTGGAGCACCCTGTATCTTCAGCAGAGGAAAGAGGTAGGGAAGAATTCAAATACTCATTTTGACTGCCTCCAGAAGTTAGATCAGATGGCCAATGCAATTTGGTGCTAGGCCTTTCCCTTTAGGTTTTACCCCAACAATGTTTTCATTAGTTTCGCTCACTCTCGAAATCAAGCATTTTACAGCAGGTTGGAGCACCTTTTATCTGAGCAGAGGAATAAGGTAGGGAAGAATTCTAAGGATCTTTTTGACTGCCTCCAGAAGTTAGATCAGATGGCCAATGCAATTTGGTGCTAGGTCTTTCCCTTTAGGTTTTACCCCAACAATGTTTTCATTAGTTTCGCGCACTCTCGAAATCAAGCATTTTACAGCAGGTTGGAGCACCATGTACCTCAGCAGAGGAATAAGGTAGGGAAGAGTTGAAATACTCATTTTGACTGCCTCCAGAAGTTAGATAAGATGGCCAATGCAAATTGGTGCTAGGCCTTTCCCTTTACGTTTTACCCTAACAATGTTTTCATTAGTTTCAATCACTCTCGAAATCAAGCATTTTACAGCAGGTTGGAGCACCTTGTATCTGAGCAGAGGAAAAAGGTACATAAGAATTCAAATACTCATTTTGACTGTCTCCAGAAGTTAGATCAGATGGCCAATGCAATTTGGTGCTAGGCCATTCCCTTTAGGTTTTACCCCAACAATGTTTTCATTAGTTTCGCTCACTCTAAAAATCAAGCATTTTACAGCAGTGTGGACCACCCTGTATCTGAGCAGAAGAAAGAGGTAGGGAAGAATTCTAAGGATCTTTTTGACTGTCTCCAGAAGTTAGATCAGATGGCCAATGCAATTTGGTGCTAGGCCTTTCCCTTTAGGTTTTGCCCCAACAATGTTTTCATTAGTTTCGATCACTCTCGAAATCAAGCATTTTACAGCAGGTTGGAGCACCTTGCATCTGAGCAGAGGAATAAGGTACGGAAGAATTCAAATACTCATTTTGACTGTCTCCAGAAGTTAGATCAGATGGCCAATGCAATTTGGTGCTAGGTCTTTCCCTTTGGGTTTTACCACAACAATGTTTTCATTAGTTTCGCTCACTCTCAAAATCAACCATTTTACAGCAGGTTGGAGAACCTTGTATCTGAGCAGAGGAAAGAGGTAGGGAAGAATTCTAAGGATCATTTTGACTGTCTCCAGAAGTTAGATCAGATGGCCAATGCAATTTGGTGCTAGGTCTTTCCCTTTAGGTTTTACCCCAACAATGTTTTCATTAGTTTCGCTCACTCCCGAAATCAAGCATTTTACAGCAGGGTGGACCACCCTGTATCTCAGCAGAGGAAAGAGGTAGGGAAGAATTGAAATACTCATTTTGACTGCCTCCAGGTGTTAGATCAGATGGTCAATGCAATTTGGTGCTAGGCCTTTCCCTTTAGGTTTTACCCGAACTACGTTTTCATTAGTTTCAATCACTCTCGAAATGAAGCATTTTACAGCAGGTTGGAGCACCATGTATCTCAGCAGAGGAATAAGGTAGGGAAGAATTGAAATACTCATTTTGACTGCCTCCAGGTGTTAGATCAGATGGTCAATGCAATTTGGTGCTAGGCCTTTCCCTTTAGGTTTTACCCGAACTACGTTTTCATTAGTTTCGCTCACTCTCGAAATCAAGCATTTTACAGCAGGTTGGACCACCCTGTCTCTCAGCAGAAGAAAGAGGTAGGGAAGAATTCTAAGGATCTTTTTGACTGTCTCCAGAAGTTAGATAAGATGGCCAATGCAATTTGGCGCTAGGCCTTTCCCTTTAGGTTTTACCCCAACAAAGTTTTCATTAGTTTCGATCACTCTCGAAATCAAACATTTTACAATAGGTTGGAGCACCCTGTATCTCAGCAGAGGAATAAGGTAGGGAAGAATTCAACTATTCATTTTGACTACCTCCAGAAGTTAGATCAGATGGCCAATGCAATTTGGTGCTAGGCCTTTCCCTTTAGGTTTTGCCCCAACAATGTTTTCATTAGTTTCGATCACTCTAAAAATCAAGCATTTTACAGCAGGTTGGGGCACCTTGCATCTGAGCAGAGGAATAAGGTACGGAAGAATTCAAATACTCATTTTGACTGTCTCCAGAAGTTAGATCAGATGGCCAATGCAATTTGGTGCTAGGCCTTTCCCTTTAGGTTTTGACCCAACAATGTTTTCATTAGTTTCGATCACTCTCGAAATCAAGCATTTTACAGCAGGTTGGAGCACCTTCTATCTGAGCAGAGGAATAAGGTACGGAAGAATTCAAATACTCATTTTGACTGTCTCCAGAAGTTAGATCAGATGGGCAATGCAATTTGGTGCTAGGTCCTTCCCTTTGGGTTTTACCCCAACAATGTTTTCATTAGTTTCGCTCACTCTCAAAAACAGCCATTTTACAGCAGGTTGGAGAACGTTGTATCTGAGCAGAGGAATAACGTAGGGAAGAATTCAAATTCTCATTTTGACTGCCTCCAGGAGTTAGATCAGATGGTAAACGCAATTTGCTGCTAGGCCTTTCCCTTTAGGTTTTACCCCAACAAAGTTTTCATTAGTTTCGCTCACTCTCGAAATCAAGCATTTTACAGCAGGTTGGAGCACCCTGTATCTCAGCAGAGGAAAGTGGCAGGGAAGAATTCTAAAGATCATTTTGACTGTCTCCAGAAGTTAGATCAGATGGCCAATGCAATTTGGTGCTAGGCCTTTCCCTTTAGGTTTTACCCCAACAATGTTTTCATTAGTTTCGATCACTCTCAAAATCAAGCATTTTACAGCAGGGTGGACCACCCTTTATCTCTGCAGAGGAAAGAGGTATTGAAGAATCCTAAGGATCACTTTGACTGCCTCCAGAAGTTAGATCAGATGGCCAATGCAATTTGGTGCTAGGCCTTTCCCTTTAGGTTTTACCCCAACAATGTTTTCATTAGTTTCGATCACTCTCAAAATCAAGCACTTTACAGCACGTTGGAACACCTTCTATCTGAGCAGAGGAATAAGGTAGGGAAGAATTAAAATACTCATTTTGACTGTCTCCAGAAGTTAGATCAGATGGCCAATGCAATTTGGTGCTAGGCCTTTCCCTTTAGGTTTTACCCCAACAATGTTTTCATCAGTTTCGCTCACTCTCGTAATCAGGATATTACAGCACGATGGAGCACCTTGTATCTGAGCAGAGGAAAGAGGTAGGGAAGAATTCAAATACTCATTTTGACTGCCTCCAGGTGTTAGATCAGAGGGTCAATGCAATTTGGTGCTAGGCCTTTCCCTTTAGGTTTTACCCGAACTATGTTTTCATTAGTTTCAATCACTCTCGAAATCAAGCATTTTACAGCAGGTTGGAGCACCATGTATCTCAGCAGAGGAATAAGGTAGGGAAGAATTGAAATACTCATTTTGACTGCCTCCAGAAGTTAGATCAGATGGCAAATGCAATTTGGTGCTAGGCCTTTCCCTTTAGGTTTTACCCCAACAAAGTTTTCATTAGTTTCGCTCACTCTCAAAATCAACCATTTTACAGCAGGTTGGAGAACCTTGTATCTCAGCAGAAGAAAGAGGTAGGGAAGAATACTAAGGATCTTTTTGACTGTCTCCAGAAGTTAGATCAGGTGGCCAATGCAATTTGGTGCTAGGCCTTTGCCTTTAGGTGTTACCCCCAACAATGTTTTCATTAGTTTCGCTCACTCTCGAAATCAAGCATTTTACAGCAGGTTGGAGCACCTTGTATCTGAGCAGAGGAATAAGGTACATAAGAATTCAAATACTCATTTTGACTGCCTTCACAAGTTAGATCAGATGGCCAATGCAATTTGGTGCTAGGCCTTTCCCTTTAGGTTTTACCCCAACAATGTTTTCATTAGTTTCGCTCACTCTCAAAACCAATCATTTTACAGCAGGGTGGACCACCCTGTATCTCAGCAGAAGAAAGAGGTAGGGAAGAATTCTAAGGATCTTTTTGACTGTCTCCAGAAGTTAGATTAGATGGCCAATGCAATTTGGTGCTAGGCCTTTCCCTTTAGGTTTTGCCCCAACAATGTTTTCATTAATTTCGATCACTCTCGAAATCAAGCATTTTACAGCAGTGTGGAGCACCTTGCATCTGAGCAGAGGAATAAGGTACGGAAGAATTCAAATACTCATTTTGACTGTCTCCAGAAGTTAGATCAGATGGCCAATGCAATTTGGTGCTAGGCCTTTCCCTTTAGGTTTTACCCCAACAATGTTTTCATTAGTTTCGCTCACTCTCGAAATCAAGCATTTTAAAGCAGGTTGGAGCACCCTGTATCTCAGCAGAGGAAAGTGGTAGGGAAGAATTCTAAGGATCATTTTGACTGTCTCCAGAAGTTAGATCAGATGGCCAATGCAATTTGGTGCTAGGCCTTTCCCTTTAGGTTTTGCCCCAACAATGTTTTCATTAGTTTCGATCACTCTCGAAATCAAGCATTTTACAGGAGGTTGGAGCACCTTCTATCTGAGCAGAGGAATAAGGTACGGAAGAATTCAAATACTCATTTTGACTGTCTCCAGAAGTTAGATCAGATGGCCAATGCAATTTGGTGCTAGGTCCTTCCCTTTGGGTTTTACCCCAACAATGTTTTCATTAGTTTCGCTCACTCTCAAAATCAGCCATTTTACAGCAGGTTGGAGAACGTTGTATCTGAGCAGAGGAATAACGTAGGGAAGAATTCAAATTCTCATTTTGACTGCCTCCAGTAGTTAGATCAGATGGTAAACGCAATTTGGTGCTAGGCCTTTCCCTTTAGGTTTTACCCCAACAAAGTTTTCATTAGTTTCGCTCACTCTCGAAATCAAGCATTTTACAGCAGGTTGGAGCACCCTGTATCTCAGCAGAGGAAAGTGGTAGGGAAGAATTATAAAGATCATTTTGACTGTCTCCAGAAGTTAGATCAGATGGCCAATGCAATTTGGTGCTAGGCCTTTCCCTTTAGGTTTTACCCCAACAATGTTTTCATTAGTTTCGATCACTCTCGAAATCAAGCATTTTACAGCAGGGTGGACCACCCTTTATCTCTGCAGAGGAAAGAGGTATTGAAGAATCCTAAGGATCACTTTGACTGCCTCCAGAAGTTAGATCAGATGGCCAATGCAATTTGGTGCTAGGCCTTTCCCTTTAGGTTTTACCCCAACAATGTTTTCATTAGTTTCGATCACTCTCAAAATCAAGCACTTTACAGCAGGTTGGAACACCTTCTATCTGAGCAGAGGAATAAGGTAGGGAAGAATTAAAATACTCATTTTGACTGCCTCCAGAAGTTAGATCAGATGACCAATGCAATTTGGTGCTAGGCCTTTCCCTTTAGGTTTTGCCCCAACAATGTTTTCATTTGTTTTGATCACTCTCGAAATCAAGCATTTTACAGCAGGTTGGAGCACCCTGTATCTGAGCAGAGGAAAGAGGTAGGGAAGAATTCTAAGAATCACTTTGACTGCCTCCAGAAGTTAGATCAGATGGCCAATGCAATTTGGTGCTAGGCCTTTCCCTTTAGGTTTTACCCCAACAATGTTTTCATCAGTTTCGCTCACTCTCGTAATCAGGATATTACAGCACGTTGGAGCACCTTGTATCTGAGCAGAGGAAAGAGGTAGGGAAGAAATCAAATACTCATTTTGACTGCCTCCAGGTGTTAGATCAGAGGGTCAATGCAATTTGGTGCTAGGCCTTTCCCTTTAGGTTTTACCCCAACAATGTTTTCATTAGTTTCGATCACTCTCAAAATCAAGCACTTTACATCAGGTTGGAGCACCTTCTATCAGAGCAGAGGAATAAGGTACGGAAGAATTGAAATACTCATTTTGACTGCCTCCAGAAGTTAGATCAGATGGCCAATGCAATTTGGTGCTAGGTCTTTCCCTTTAGGTTTTACCCCAACAATGTTTTCATTAGTTTCGCTCACTCTCAAAATCAAGCATTTTACAACAGGTTGGAGCACCTTGTATCTGAGTAGAGGAATAAGGTAGGGAAGAATTGAAATACTCATTTTGACTGCCTCTAGAAGTTAGATCAGATGGCAAACGCAATTTGGTGCTAGGCCTTTCCCTTTAGGTTTTGCCCTTACAAAGTTTTCATTAGTTTCGACCACTCTCAAAATCAAGCATTTTACAGCATGTTGGAGCACCCTGTATCTCAGCAGAGGAAAGAGGTAGGGAAGAATTCGAAGGATCTTTTTGACTGTCTCCAGAAGTTAGATCAGATGGCCAATGCAATTTGGTGCTACGCCTTTCCCTTTAGGTTTTACCCCAACAATGTTTTCATTAGTTTTGATCACTCTCAAAATCAAGCACTTTACATCAGGTTGGAGCACCTTCTATCAGAGCAGAGGAATAAGGTACGGAAGAATTGAAATACTCATTTTGACTGCCTCTAGAAGTTAGATCAGATGGCAAACGCAATTTGGTGCTAGGCCTTTCCCTTTAGGTTTTGCCCTAACAAAGTTTTCATTAGTTTCGACCACTCTCAAAATCAAGCATTTTACAGCATGTTGGAGCACCCTGTATCTCAGCAGAGAAAAGAAGTAGGGAAGAATTCAAATACTCATTTTGACTGCCTCCAGAAGTTAGATCAGATGGCCAATGCAATTTGGTGCTAGGTCTTTCCCTTTAGGTTTTACCCCAACAAAGTTTTCATAAGTTTTGATCACTCTCAAAATCAAGCATTTTAGAGCAGGGTGGACCACCCTGTATCTCAGCACAGGAATAAGGTAGGGAAGAATTCAAATACTCATTTTGACTGCCTCCAGAAGTTAGATCAGATGGCCAATGCAATTTGGTGCTAGGCCTTTCCCTTTAGGTTTTACCCCAATAATGTTTTCATTAGTTTCGCTCACTCTTGAAATCAAGCATTTTACAGCAGGTTGGAGCACATTCTATCTCAGCAGAGGAAAGAGGTAGGGAAGAATTGAAATACTCATTTTGACCGCCACCAGAAGTTAGATCAGATGGACAATGCAATTTGGTGCTAGGCCTTTCCCTTTAGGTTTTACCCCAACAAAGTTTTCATTAGTTTCGCTGTCTCTCGAAATCAAGCATTTTACAGCAGGTTGGAGCACCCTGTATATCAGCAGAGGAAAGAGGTAGGGAAGAATTCTAAGGATCATTTTGACTGTCTCCAGAAGTTAGATCAGATGGTCAAAGTAATTTGGTGCTAGGCCTTTCCCTTTAGGTTTTACCCCAACAAAGTTTTCATTACTTTCGCTCACTCTCGAAATCAAGCATTTTACAGCAGGTTGGCGCACCTTGCATCTGAGCAGAGGAATAAGGTAGGGAAGAATTCAAATACTCATTTTGACTGCCTCCAGAAGTTAGATCAGATGGTCAAAGTAATTTGGTGCTAGGCCTTTCCCTTTAGGTTTTACCCCCAACAATGTTTTCATTTGTTCCGCTCACTCTCGAAATCAAGCATTTTACAGCAGGTTGGAGCACCTTGCATCTGAGCAGAGGAATAAGGTACGGAAGAATTCAAATACTCATTTTGACTGCCTCCAGAAGTTAGATCAGATGGCCAATGCAATTTGGTGCTAGGCCTTTCCCTTTAGGTTTTACCCCAACAATGTTTTCATTAGTTTCGCTCACTCTCGAAATCAAGCATTTTACAGCAGGTTGGAGCACCCTGTACCTCAGGAGAGGAAAGAGGTAGGGAAGAATTCAAATACTCATTTTGACTGCCTCCAGAAGTTAGATCAGATGGCCAATGCAATTTGGTGCTAGGCCTTTCCCTTTAGGTTTTACCCCAACAATGTTTTCATTAGTTTCGCTCACTCTCGAAATCAAGCATTTTAAAGCAGGTTGGAGCACCCTGTATCTCAGCAGAGGAAAGAGGTAGGGACGAATTGAAATACTCATTTTGACTGCCTCCAGAAGTTAGATCAGATGGCAAACGCAATTTGGTGCTAGGGCTTTCCCTTTAGGTTTTACCCCTACAAAGTTTTCATTAGTTTCGATCACTCTCAAACCCAAGCATTTTACAGCAGGTTGGAGCACCCTGTATCTCAGCAGAGGAAAGAGGTAGGGACGAATTGAAATACTCATTTTGACTGCCTCCAGAAGTTAGATCAGATGGCAAACGCAATTTGGTGCTAGGCCTTTCCCTTTAGGTTTTACCCCAACAGTGTTTTCATTAGTTTTGCTCACTCTCGAAATCCAGCATTTTACAGCAGGTTTGAGCACCTTGTATCTGAGCAGAGGAATAAGGTACGGAAGAATTCAAATACTCATTTTGACTGCCTCCAGAAGTTAGATCAGATGGCCAATGCAATTTGGTGCTAGGCCGTTCCCTTTAGGTTTTACCCCAACAGTGTTTTCATTAGTTTCGCTCACTCTCGAAATCAAACACTTTACAGCAGGTTGGAGCACCCTGTTTCTGAGCAGAGGAATAAGGTAGGGTAGAGAGGCTTTGCAGAGAGACCTCGACAGGCTGGACAGATGGGCAGAGTCCAACGGCATGAGATTTAATGAATACAAGTGCCGGGTTCTGCACATTGGCCACAACAACCCCAGGCAGTGCTACAGGCTGGGGTCAGAGTGGCTGGAGAGCAGCCAGGCAGAGAGGGACCTGGGAGTGCTGGTTGATGGTAGGCTGAACATGAGCCTGCAGTGTGCCCAGGCAGCCAAGAGGGCCAATGGCATCCTGGCCTGCATTAAGAACAGTGTGGCCAGCAGGAGCAGGGAGGTCATTCTGCCCCTGTACACTGCACTGGTTAGGCCACACCTCGAGTACTGTGTCCAGTTCTGGGCCCCTCAGTTTAAGAAGGATGTTGACTTGCTGGAACGATTCCAGAGAAGGGCAACGAAGTTAGCGAGGGCTTGGAACACAAGCCCTATGAGGAGAGACTGAGGGAGCTGGGGCTGCTTAGCCTGGAGGAGGAGACTCAGGGGTGACCTCATTACTCTCCACAACTACCTGAAGGGGGGTTGTAAACAGGCAGAGGTTGGTCTCTTCTCCCAGGCAGCCAGCACCAGAACAAGAGGACACAGTCTCAGGCTGCGCCAGGGGAAGTTCAGGCTGGAGGGCAGGAGGAAGTTTTACACGGAGAGAGTGATTGCCCATTGGAATGGGCTGCCTGGGAGGTGGTGGAGTCGCCGTCACTGGAGGTGTTCAGGAGGAGACTTGACAGGGTGCTTGGTTACATGGGTTAGTTGATTGGGTGGTGTTGGGTGATAGGTTGGACGTGATGATCTTGAAGGTCTCTTCCAACCTGGTTTATTCTATTCTATTCTATTCTAAATACTCATTTTGACTGCCTTCAGAAGTTAGATCAGATGGCCAATGCAATTTGGTGCTAGGCCTTTCCCTTTAGGTTTTACCCCAACAATGTTTTCATTAGTTTCACTCACTCTCAAAATCAAGCTTTTTACAGCAGGTAGGAGCACCTTGCATCTGAGCCGAGGAATAAGGTAGGGAAGAATTCAAATACTCATTTTGACTGTTTCCAGAAGTTAGATCAGATGGACAATGCAATTTGGTGCTAGGCCTTTCCCTTTAGGTTTTACCCCAACAATGTTTTCATTAGTTTCGATCACTCTCAAAATCAAGCATTTTACTGCATGTTGGAGCACCCTGTATCTCAGCAGTGGGAAGAGGTAGGGAAGAATTCAAATACTCATTTTGACTGCCTCCAGAAGTTAGATCAGATGGCCAATGCAATTTGGTGCTAGGCCTTTCCCTTTAGGTTTTACCCCAACAATGTTTTCATTAGTTTCACTCACTCTCAAAATCAAGCTTTTTACAGCAGGTAGGAGCACCCTGTATCTCAGCAGTGGAAAGAGGTAGGGAAGAATTCTAAGGATCATTTTCACTGCCTCCAGAAGTTAGATCAGATGGCCAATGCAATTTGGTGCTAGGCCTTTCCCTTTAGGTTTTACCCCAACAATGTTTTCATTAGTTTCGCTCACTCTCGAAATCAAGCATTTTACAGCAGGTTGGAGCACCCTGTACCTCAGCAGAGGAAAGAGGTAGGGAAGAATTCAAATACTCATTTTGACTGCCTCCAGAAGTTAGATCAGATGGTCAAAGTAATTTGGTGCTAGGCCTTTCCCTTTAGGTTTTACCCCAACAATGTTTTCATTAGTTTCGCTCACTCTCGAAATCAAGCATTTTACAGCAGGTTGGCGCACCTTGCATCTGAGCAGAGGAATAAGGTAGGGAAGAATTAAAATACTCATTTTGACTGCCTCCAGAAGTTAGATCAGATGGTCAAAGTAATTTGGTGCTAGGCCTTTCCCTTTAGGTTTTACCCCCAACAATGTTTTCATTTGTTTCGCTCACTCTCGAAATCCAGCATTTTACAGCAGGTTGGAGCACCTTTTATCTGAGCAGAGGAATAAGGTACGGAAGAATTGAAATACTCATTTTGACTGCCTCCAGAAGTTAGATCAGATGGCCAATGCAATTTGGTGTTAGACCTTTCCCTTTAGGTTTTACCCCAACAATGTTTTCATTAGTTTCGCTCAGTCTCGAAATCAAACATTTTACAGCAGGTTGGAGCACCCTGTATCTGAGCAGAGGAATAAGGTAGGGTAGAGAGGCTTTGCAGAGAGACCTCGACAGGCTGGACAGATGGGCAGAGTCCAACGGCATGAGATTTAATGAATACAAGTGCCGGGTTCTGCACATTGGCCACAACAACCCCAGGCAGTGCTACAGGCTGGGGTCAGAGTGGCTGGAGAGCAGCCAGGCAGAGAGGGACCTGGGAGTGCTGGTTGATGGTAGGCTGAACATGAGCCTGCAGTGTGCCCAGGCAGCCAAGAGGGCCAATGGCATCCTGGCCTGCATTAAGAACAGTGTGGCCAGCAGGAGCAGGGAGGTCATTCTGCCCCTGTACACTGCACTGGTTAGGCCACACCTCGAGTACTGTGTCCAGTTCTGGGCCCCTCAGTTTAAGAAGGATGTTGACTTGCTGGAACGATTCCAGAGAAGGGCAACGAAGTTAGCGAGGGGGCTTGGAACACAAGCCCTATGAGGAGAGACTGAGGGAGCTGGGGCTGCTTAGCCTGGAGGGGAGGAGACTCAGGGGTGACCTCATTACTCTCCACAACTACCTGAAGGGGGTTGTAAACAGGCAGAGGTTGGTCTCTTCTCCCAGGCAGCCAGCACCAGAACAAGAGGACACAGTCTCAGGCTGCGCCAGGGAAGTTCAGGCTGGAGGGCAGGAGGAAGTTTTACACGGAGAGAGTGATTGCCCATTGGAATGGGCTGCCTGGGGAGGTGGTGGAGTCGCCGTCACTGGAGGTGTTCAGGAGGAGACTTGACAGGGTGCTTGGTTACATGGGTTAGTTGATTGGGTGGTGTTGGGTGATAGGTTGGACGTGATGATCTTGAAGGTCTCTTCCAACCTGGTTTATTCTATTCTATTCTATTCTAAATACTCATTTTGACTGCCTTCAGAAGTTAGATCAGATGGCCAATGCAATTTGGTGCTAGGCCTTTCCCTTTAGGTTTTACCCCAACAATGTTTTCATTACTTTCGCTCACTCTCGAAATCAAGCATTTTACAGCAGGTTGGCGCACCTTGCATCTGAGCAGAGGAATAAGGTAGGGAAGAATTCAAATACTCATTTTGACTGTTTCCAGAAGTTAGATCAGATGGCCAATGCAATTTGGTGCTAGGCCTTTCCCTTTAGGTGTTACCCGAACTATGTTTTCATTAGTTTCGCTCACTCTCGAAATCAAGCATTTTACAGCAGGTTGGAGAACCTTGCATCTGAGCAGAGGAATAAGGTACGGAAGAATTGAAATACTCATTTTGACTGCCTCCAGAAGTTAGATCAGATGGCAAATGCAATTTGGTGCTAGGCCTTTCCCTTTAGGTTTTACCCCGACAATGTTTTCATTAGTTTCGCTCACTCTCGAAATCAAGCATTTTAAAGCAGGTTGGAGCACCCTGTATCTCAGCAGAGGAAAGAGGTAGGGAAGAATTCTAAGGATCATTTTGACTGCCTCCAGAAGTTAGATCAGATGCCAATGCAATTTGGTGCTAGGCCTTTCCCTTTAGGTTTTACCCGAACTCTGTTTTCATTAGTTTCGATCACTCTCAAAATCAAGCATTTTAAAGCAGGTTGGAGCACCCTGTATCTCAGCAGAAGAAAGAGGTAGAGACGAATTCAAATACTCATTTTGACTGCCTCCAGAAGTTAGAAGATGGCCAATGCAATTTGGTGCTAGGCCTTTCCGTTTAGGTTTTACCCCAACAACGTTTTCATTAGTTTCGATCACTCTCAAAATCAAGCATTTTAGAGTAGGTTGGAGCACCCTGTATCTCAGCAGAGGAAAGTGGTAGAGAAGAATTCAAAAACTCATTTTGACTGCCTCTAGAAGTTAGATCACAAGACTAATGCAATTTGGTGCTAGGCCTTTCCCTTTAGGTTTTACCCCAACAATGTTTTCATTAGTTTCGCTCACTCTCAAATTCAAGCATTTTACAGCAGGTTGGAGCACCTGTATCTCAGCACAGGAATAAGGTAGGGAACAATTCAAATACTCATTTTGACTGCCTCCAGGTGTTAGATCAGATGGCCAATGCAATTTGGTGCTAGGCCTTTCCCTTTAGGTTTTACCCCAACAATGTTTTAATTAGTTTCGATCACACTCAAAATCAAGCATTTTACAGTAGGTTGGAGCACCCTGTATCTCAGCAGAGGAAAGTGGTAGAGAAGAATTCTAAGGATCATTTTGACTGTCTCCAGAAGTTAGATCAGATGGTCAAAGTAATTTTGTGCTAGGCCTTTCCCTTTAGGTTTTACCCCAACAATGTTTTCATTAGTTTCGCTCACTCTCAAAATCAAGCATTTTACAGCAGGATGCAGCACCCTGTATCTCAGCAGAGGAAAGAGGTAGGGAAGAATTCTAAGGATCATTTTGAGTGTCTCCAGAAGTTAGATCAGATGGCCAATGCAATTTGGTGCTAGGCCTTTCCCTTAAGGTTTTACCCCAACAATGTTTTCATTAGTTTCGCTCACTCTCAAAATCAAGCATTTTACAGCAGGTTGGGGCACCTTGTATCTTAGCAGAGGAATAAGGTACGGAAGAATTCAAATACTCATTTTGACTGCCTCCAGAAGTTAGATCAGATGGCAAATGCAATTTGGTGCTAGGCCTTTCCCTTTCGCTTTTACCCAACAATGTTTTCATTAGTTTCGCTCACTCTCGAAATCAAGCATTTTAAAGCAGGTTGGAGCACCCTGTATCTCAGCAGAGGAAAGAGGTAGGGACGAATTCAAATACTCGTTTTGACTGCCTCCAGAAGTTAGATCAGATGGCAAACGCAATTTGGTGTTAGACCTTTCCCTTTACGTTTTACCCAACAATGTTTTCATTAGTTTCGCTCACTCTCGAAATCAAGCATTTTACAGCAGGTTGGAGCACCTTGCATCTGAGCAGAGGAATAAGGTAGGGAAGAATTCAAATACTCATTTTGACTGCCTCCAGAAGTTAGATCAGATGGCCAATGCAATTTGGTGCCAGGCCTTTCCCTTTAGGTTTTACCCCAACAATGTTTTCATTAGTTTCGCTCACTCTCGAAATCAAGCATTTTGAAGCAGGATGCAGCACCCTGTATCTCAGCAGAGGAAAGAGGTAGGGAAGAATTCTAAGGATCATTTTGACTGTCTCCAGAAGTTAGATCAGATGGCCAATGCAATTTGGTGCTAGGCCTTTCCCTTTAGGTTTTACCCCAACAATGTTTTCATTAGTTTCGCTCACTCTCAAAATCAAGCATATTACAGCAGGTTGGAGCACCCTGTATCTCATCAGAGGAAAGAGGTAGGGAAGAATTATAAGGATCATTTGGACTGTCTCCAGAAGTTAGATCAGAAGACTAATGCAATTTGGTGCTAGGCCTTTCCCTTTAGGTTTTACCCCAACAATGTTTTCATTAGTTTCGATTACTCTCGAAATCAAGCATTTTACAGCAGGGTGGACCACCCTGTATCTCAGCAGAGGAAAGAGGTAGGGAAGAATTGAAATACTCATTTTGACTGCCTCCAGAAGTTAGATCAGATGGCCAATGCAATTTGGTGCTAGGCATTTCCCTTTAGGTTTTACCCCAACAATGTTTTCATTAGTTTCGATCACTCTCAAAATCAAGTATTTTACAGTAGGTTGGAGCACCCTGTATCTCAGCAGAGGAAAGTGGTAGAGAAGAATTCTAAGGATCATTTTGACTGCCTCCAGAAGTTAGATCAGATGGTCAAAGTAATTTTGTGCTAGGCCTTTCCCTTTAGGTTTTACCCGAACAATGTTTTCATTAGTTTCGCTCACTCTCGAAATCAAGCATTTTAAAGCAGGATGCAGCACCCTGTATCTCAGCAGAGGAAAGAGGTAGGGAAGAATTCTAAGGATCATTTTGACTGTCTCCAGAAGTTAGATCAGATGGCCAATGCAATTTGGTGCTAGGCCTTTCCCTTTAGGTTTTACCCCAACAATGTTTTCATTACTTTCGCTCACTCTCGAAATCCAGCATTTTAAAGCAGGTTGGAGCACCCTGTATCTGAGCAGAGGAATAAGGTAGGGACGAATTCAAATACTCATTTTGACTGCCTCCAGAAGTTAGATCAGATGGCCAATGCAATTTGGTGCTAGGCCTTTCCCTTTAGGTTTTACCGCAATAATGTTTTCATTTGTTTCGCTCACTCTTGAAATCAAACATTTTACAGCAGGTTGCAGCACCCTGTATCTCAGCACAGCAATAAGGTAGGGAAGAATTCAAATACTCATTTTGACTGCCTCCACAAGTTAGATCAGAAGGCTAATGCAATTTGGTGCTAGGCCTTTCCCTTTAGGTTTTACCCCAACAATGTTTTCATTAGTTTCGCTCACTCTAGAAATCAAGCATTTTAAAGCAGGTTGGAGCACCCTGTATCTCAGCAGAGGAAAGAGGTAGGGAAGAATTCTAAGGATCATTTTGACTGTCTCCAGAACTTAGATCAGATGGCCAATGCAATTTGGTGCTAGGCCTTTCCCTTTAGGTTTTACCCCAAGAATGTTTTCATTGGTTTCGATCACTCTCGAAATCAAGCATTTTACAGCAGGTTGGAGCACCCTGTATCTCAGCAGAGGAAAGAGGTAGGGACGAATTGAAATACTCATTTTGACTGCCTCCAGAAGTTAGATCAGATGGTAAACGCAATTTGGTGCTAGGCCTTTCCCTTTAGGTTTTACCCCAACAAAGTTTTCATTAGTTTCGCACACTCTCAAAATCAAGCATTTTACAGCAGGTTGGACCACCCTGTATCTTAGCAGAGGAAAGAGGCAGGGAAGAATTCTAAGGATCTTTTTGACTGTCTCCAGAAGTTTGATCAGATGGCCAATGCAATTTGGTGCTAGGCCTTTCCCTTTAGGTTTTTCCCCAACAATGTTTTCATTAGTTTCGCTCACTCTCAAAATCAAGCATTTTACAGCAGGTTGGGGCACCTTGTATCTTAGCAGAGGAATAAGGTACGGAAGAATTCAAATACTCATTTTGACTGCCTCCAGAAGTGAGATCAGATGGTCAAAGTAATTTGGTGCTAGGCCTTTCCCTTTAGGTTTTACCCTAACAATGTTTTCATTTGTTTCGCTCACTCTCGAAATCAAGCATTTTACAGCAGGTTGGAGGACCTTGCATCTGAGCAGAGGAAAGAGGTACGGAAGAATTCAAATACTCATTTTGACTGCCTCCAGAAGTTAGATCAGATGGCAAATGCAATTTGGTGCTAGGCCTTTCCCTTTCGCTTTTACCCAACAATGTTTTCATTAGTTTCGCTCACTCTCGAAATCAAGCATTTTAAAGCAGGTTGGAGCGCCCTGTATCTCAGCAGAGGAAAGAGGTAGGGACGTATTCAAATACTCATTTTGACTGCCTCCAGAAGTTAGATCAGATGGCAAACACAATTTGGTGTTAGACCTTTCCCTTTACGTTTTACCCAACAATGTTTTCATTAGTTTCGCTCACTCTCGAAATCAAGCATTTTACAGCAGGTTGGACCACCTTGCATCTGAGCAGAGGAATAAGGTAGGGAAGAATTCAAATACTCATTTTGACTGCCTCCAGAAGTTAGATCAGATGGCAAATGCAATTTGGTGCTAGGCCTTTCCCTTTAGGTTTTACCCCAACAATGTTTTCATTAGTTTCGCTCACTCTCGAAATCAAGCATTTTAAAGCAGGATGCAGCACCCTGTATCTCATCAGAGGAAAGAGGTAGAGAAGAATTATAAGGATCATTTGGACTGTCTCCAGAAGTTAGATCAGAAGACTAATGCAATTTGGTGCTAGGCCTTTCCCTTTAGGTTTTACCCCAACAATGTTTTCATTAGTTTCGCTCACTCTCGTAATCAAGCATTTTAAAGCAGGTTGGACCACCCTGTATCTCATAAGAGGAAAGAGGTAGGGAAGAATTATAAGGATCATTTGGACTGTCTCCAGAAGTTAGATCAGAAGACTAATGCAATTTGGTGCTAGGCCTTTCCCTTTAGGTTTTACCCTTACAATGTTTTCATTAGTTTCGCTCACTCTCGAAGTCAGGCATATAACAGCAGGTTTGAGCACCTTCTATCTGAGCAGAGGAATAAGGTAGGGAAGAATTCAAAAACTCATTTTGACTGACTCCAGAAGTTAGATCAGATGGCCAATGCAATTTGGTGCTAGGCCTTTCCCTTTAGGTTTTACCGCAATAATGTTTTCATTAGTTTCGCTCACTCTTGAAATCAAACATTTTACAGCAGGTTGCAGCACCCTGTATCTCAGCACAGGAATAAGGTAGGGAAGAATTCAAATACTCATTTTGACTGCCTCCAGAAGTTAGATCAGATGGCAAATGCAATTTGGTGCTAGGCCTTTCCGTTTAGGTTTTACCCCAACAATGTTTTCTTTAGTTTCTATCACTCTCGAAATCAAGCATTTTACAGCAGGTTGGAGCACCCTGTATCTCATCAGAGAAAAGAGGTAGGGAAGAATTCTAAGGATCATTTTGACTGTCTCCAGAAGTTTGATCAGAAGACTAATGCAATTTGGTGCTAGGCCTTTCCCTTTAGGTTTTACCCTAACAATGTTTTCATTAGTTTCGCTCACTCTCGAAATCAAGCATTTTACAGCAGGTTGGAGCACCCTGTATGTCAGAGAAGAAAGAGGTAGGGAAGAATTCTAAGGATCATTTTGACTGTCTCCAGAAGTTAGATCAGATGGCTAATGAAATTTGGTGCTTGGTCTTTCCCTTTAGGTTTTACCCGAACAATGTTTTCAATAGTTTCGCTCACTCTCGAAATCAGTCATATTACAGCAGGTTTGAGCACCTTGTATCTGAGCAGAGGAATAAGGTAGGGAAGAATTCAAATACTCATTTTGACTGCCTCCAGAAGTTAGATCAGATGGCCAATGCAATTTGGTGCTAGGCCTTTCCCTTTAGGTTTTACCCCAATATTGTTTTCATTAGTTTCGCTCAGTCTCGAAATCAAACATTTTACAGCAGGTTGGAGCACCCTGTATCTGAGCAAAGGAATAAGGTAGGGACGAATGCAAAAACTCATTTTGACTGCCTTCAGAAGTTAGATGAGATGGCCAATGCAATTTGGTGCTAGGCCTTTCCCTTTAGGTTTTACCCCAACAATGTTTTCATTAGTTTCGATCACTCTCAAAATCAAGCATTTTACAGCAGGTTGGACCACCCTGTATCTCAGCAGAAGAAAGAGGTAGGTAAGAATTCTAAGGATCTTTTAGACTGCCTCCAGAAGTTAGATCAGATGGCCAATGCAATTTGGTGCTAGGCCGTTCCCTTTAGGTTTTACCGCAATAATGTTTTCATTAGTTTCGCTCACTCTTGAAATCAAACATTTTACAGCAGATTGGAGCACCCTGTATCTCAGCAGAGGAAAGAGGTAGGGAAGAATTCAAATACTCATTTTGACTGTCTCCAGAAGTTAGATGAGATGGCCAATGCGATTTGGTGCTAGGCCTTTCCCTTTAGGTTTTACCCCAACAATGTTTTCATTAGTTTCGATCACTCTCAAAATCAAGCATTTTACAGCAGGTTGGAGCACCCTGTATCTCAGCAGAGGAAAGAGGTAGGGAAGAATTCAAATACTCATTTTGACTGTCTCCAGAAGTTAGATGAGATGGCCAATGCGATTTGGTGCTAGGCCTTTCCCTTTAGGTTTTACCCCAACAATGTTTTCATTAGTTTCGATCACTCTCAAAATCAAGCATTTTACAGCAGGTTGGACCACCATGTATCTCAGCAGAAGAAAGAGGTAGGTAAGAATTCTAAGGATCTTTTTGACTGCCTCCAGAAGTTAGATCAGAAGGCTAATGCAATTTGGTGCTAGGCCGTTCCCTTTAGGTTTTACCCCAATATTGTTTTCATTAGTTTCACTCAGTCTCGAAATCAAGCATTTTACAGCAGGTTGGAGCACCCTGTAGCTGAGCAGAGGAATAATAGGGGCAAATGCAATTTGGTTGCCTTTCCCTTTAGGTTTTACCCGAACAATAGGCCTTTTTCATTTTAGTTGTTTCTACCTGAGCAGAATGAAGAATTTTACTCAATTTGACTGCCTCCGGAAGTTAGATGAGATGGCCAATGCAATTTGGTGTAGGCCTTTCCCTTTAGGTTTTACCCCAACAATGTTTTCATTAGTTTCTCTCGAAATCAAGCATTTTACAGCTGTGTGGACCACCCAGCATCTCAGCAGAGGAAAAGTGTTAGAGAAGAATTCTCAAATCCATTTTGACTGTCTCCAGAAGTTAGATCAGATGGCAAATGCAATTTGGTGCTAGGCTTTTCCCTTTAGGTTTTACCCCAAGAATATTTTGCTTCTATTCGAATTGTCTCAGAAGTGCTGTATGCAGCTGTAGATTAATGCATGTATCTCAGCAGAGGAAAGTGTTAGGGCTGAATTCAAATACTCATTTTGACTGCCTCCAGAAGTTAGATCAGATGGCAAATGCAATTTGGTGCTAGGCCTTTTCCCTTTAGGTTTTGCCCCAAGAATGTTTTCTTTATTTGATCACTCTCGAAATCAAGCATTTTATGCAGTGTGGACCAATGTTTCTCAGCAGAGGAAAGAGGTAGGGAACAATTCAAAATTATTTTGACTGTCTCCAGAAGTTAGATCAGATGGCAAATGCAATTTGGTGCTAGGTTTTCCCTTTAGGTTTTACCCCAAGAATGTTTTGTTTTTCGATCACTCTCGAAATCAAGCATTTTACAGCTGTGTGGACCACCCAGTATCTCAGCTGAAAAATGTGTTAGGGCTGAATTCAAATACTCATTTTGAATGCCTCCAAAAGTTAGATCAGATGGCAAATGCAATTTGGTGCTAGGCTTTTCCCTTTAGGTTTTCCCCCAAGAATGTTTTGCTTCTATTCAAATTATCTCAGAAGTCCTGTATGCAGCTGTAGATTAAAGCATGTATCTCAGCTGAGGAAAGTGTGAGGGCTGAATTCCAATACTCATTTTGACTGCCTCCAGAAGTTAGATCAGATGGTAAATGCAATTTGGTGCTAGGCCTTTCCCTTTAGGTTTTGCCCCAAGAATGTTTTTATTAGTTTCGATCACTCTTGAAATCAAGCATTTTACAGCAGTGTGGACCACCCTGTTTCTCAGCAGAGAAAAGAGGTAGGGAACAATTCTAAGGATTATTTTGACTGACTCCAGAAGTTAGATCAGATGGCAAATGCAGTTTGGTGCTAGGCCTTTTCCTTTAGGTTTTACCCCAACAATGTTTTCATTAGTTTCGATGACTCACGAAATCAAGCATTTTACAGCAGTGTGGACCACCCTGTATCTCAGCAGAGGAAAGAGGAAGGGAAGAATTCTAAGGATCCTTTTGACTGCCTCCAGAAGTTAGATGAGATGGCCAATGCAATTTGGTGCTAGGCCTTTCCCTTTAGGTTTTACCCCAAGAATATTTTGCTTGTATACGAATTGTCTCAGAAGTGCTGTATGCAGCTGTAGATTAATGCATGCATCTCAGCAGAGGAAAGTGTGAGGGCTGAATTCAAATACTCATTTTGACTGCCTCCAGAAGTTAGATCAGATGGTAAATGCAATTTGGTGCTAGGCCTTTCCCTTTAGGTTTTGCCCCAAGAATGTTTTTATTAGTTTCGATCACTCTTGAAATCAAGCATTTTACAGCAGTGTGGACCACCCTGTTTCTCAGCAGAGAAAAGAGGTAGGGAACAATTCTAAGGATTATTTTGACTGACTCCAGAAGTTAGATCAGATGGCAAATGCAATTTGGTGCTAGGTCTTTCCCTTTAGGTTTTACCCCAAGAATGTTTTCCTTAGTTTCGATCACTCTCGAAATCAAGCATTTTACAGCTGTGTGGACCACCCAGTATCTCAGCTGAAAAATGTGTTAGGGCTGAATTCAAATACTCATTTTGACTGCCTCCAAAAGTTAGATCAGATGGCAAATGCAATTTGGTGCTAGGCTTTTCCCTTTAGGTTTTACCCCAAGAATGTTTTGCTTCTATTCGAATTGTCTCAGAAGTGCTGTATGCAGCTGTAGATTTATCTCAGCAGAGGAAAGTGTTAGGGCTGAATTCAAATACTCATTTTGACTGTCTCCTGAAGTTAGATCAGATGGCAAATGCAATTTGGTGCTAGGTTTTTCCCTTTAGGTTTTACCCCAACAATGTTTTGTTTCTATTCGAATTGTCTCAGAAGTGCTGTATGCAGTTGTAGATTAATGCATGCATCTCAGCAGAGGAAAGTGTTAGGGCTGAATTCAAATACGCATTTTGACTGCCTACAGAAGTTAGATCAGATGGCAAATGCAATTTGGTGCTAGGCTTTTCCCTTTAGGTTTTAGAAGAACAATGTTTTGCTTCTATTCGAATTGTCTCAGAAGTGCTGAATGCAGCTGTAGAAGAAAGCATGTATCTCAGCAGAGGAAAGTGTTAGGGCTGAATTCAAATACTCATTTTGACTGCCTCCAGAAGTTAGATCAGATGGCAAATGCTATTTGGTGCTAGGCATTTCCATTTAGGTTTTACTCCAACAATGGTTTCATTAGTTTTAATCACACTCGAAATCAAGCATTTTACTGCAGTGTGGACCACCCTGGGTCTCAGCAGGGGAAAGAGGTAGGGAAGAATTCTAAGGATCATTTTGACTGTCTCCAGAAGTTAGATCAGATGGCAAATGAAATTTGGTGCTAGGCTTTTCCCTTTAGGTTTTATCGCAACAATGTTTTGCTTCTATTCGAATTGTCTCGGAAGTGCTGTATGCAGCTGTAGATTAATGCATGTATCTCAGCAGAGGAAAGTGTTAGGGCTGAATTCAAATACACATTTTGAGAGCCTCCAGAAGTTGGATCAGATGGCAAATGCAATTTGGTGCTAGGCTTTTCCCTTTAGGTTTTCCCCCAAGAATGTTTTGCTTCTATTCGAATTGTCTCAGAAGTGCTGTATGCAGCTGTAGATTAAAGCATGTATCTCAGCAGAGGAAAGTGTTAGGGCTGAATTCAAATACTCATTTTGACTGTCTCCAGAAGTTAGATCAGATGGCAAATGCAATTTGGTGCTAGGCTTTTCCCTTTAGGTTTTACCCCAACAATGTTTTGTTTCTATTCGAATTGTCTCAGAAGTGCTGTATGCAGTTGTAGATTAATGCATGCATCTCAGCAGAGGAAAGTGTTAGGGCTGAATTCAAATACTCATTTTGACTGCCTCCAGAAGTTAGATCAGATGGCAAATGCAATTTGGTGCTAGGCCTTTCCCTTTAGGTTTTACCCCAAGAATGGTTTCATTTGTTTCGATCACTCTCGAAATCAAGCATTTTACTGCAGTGTGGACCACCCTGTATCTCAGAAGAGGAAACATGTAGGGAAGAAATCTAAGGATCATTTTGACTGACTCCAGAAGTAAGATCAGATGGCAAATGCAATTTGGTGCTAGGCTTTTCCCTTTAGGTGTTAGACGAACAATGTTTTGCTTCTATTCGAATTGTCTCGGAAGTGCTGTATGCAGCTGTAGAATAAAGCATGTATCTCAGCAGAGGAAAGTGTTTGGGCTGAATTCAAATACTCATTTTGACTGCCTCCAGAAGTTAGATCAGATGGCAAATGCTATTTGGTGCTAGGCATTTCCATTTAGGTTTTACTCCAACAATGGTTTCATTAGTTTTAATCACACTCGAAATCAAGCATTTTACTGCAGTGTGGACCACCCTGGGTCTCAGCAGGGGAAAGAGGTAGGGAAGAATTCTAAGGATCATTTTGACTGTCTCCAGAAGTTAGATCAGATGGCAAATGCAATTTGGTGCTAGGCTTTTCCCTTTAGGTTTCACCCCAAGAATGTTTTGCTTCTATTCGAATTGTCTCAGAAGTGCTGTATACAGCTGTGGGTTAAAGCATGTATACCAGCAGAGGAGAGTGTTAGGGCTGAATTCAAATACTCATTTGGACTGCCTCCAGAAGTCAGATCAGATGGCAAATGCAATTTGGTGCTAGGCTTTTCCCTTTAGGTTTTATCGCAACAATGTTTTGCTTCTATTCGAATTGTCTCGGAAGTGCTGTATGCAGCTGTAGATTAATGCATGTATCTCAGCAGAGGAAAGTGTTAGGGCTGAATTCAAATACACATTTTCAGAGCCTCCAGAAGTTGGATCAGATGGCAAATGCAATTTGGTGCTAGGCTTTTCCCTTTAGGTTTTACCCCAAGAATGTTTTGCTTCTATTCGAATTGTCTGAGAAGTGCTGTATGCAGCTGTAGATTAATGCATGTATCTCAGCAGAGGAAAGTGTTAGGGCTGAATTCAAATACTCATTTTGACTGCCTCCAGAAGTTAGATCAGATGGCAAATGCAATTTGGTGCTAGGCCTTTCCCTTTAGGTTTTATCCCAACAATGTTTTGCTTCTATTGGAATTGTCTCAGAAGTGCTGCATGCAGCTGCAAATTCAAGCATCTATCTCAGAAGAGGAAAGTGTTAGGGCTGAATTCAAATACTCATTTTGACTGCCTCCAGAAGTTAGATCAGATGGCAAATGCAATTTGGTGCTAGGCTTTTCCCTTTAGGTTTTACCCCAAGAATGTTTTCATTAGTTTCGATCACTCTCGAAATCAAGCATTTTACAGCAGTGTGGACCACCCTGTGTCTCAGCAGAGAAAAGAGGTAGGGAAGAATTCTAAGGATTATTTCGACTGTCTCCAGAAGTTAGATCAGATGGCAAATACCATGTGGTGCTAGGCTTTTCCCTTTAGGTTTTAACCCGAGAATGTTTTGCTTCTATTCGAAATGTCTCAGAAGTGCTGTATGCAGCTGTAGATTAATGCATGTATCTCAGCAGAGGAAAGTGTTGGGGCTGAATTCAAATGCTCATTTTGTCTGCCTCCAGAAGTTAGATGAGATGGCAAATGCAATTTGGTGCTACGCCTTTCCCTTCAGGTTTTCCCCAAGAGTATTTTGCTTCTATTCGAATTGACTCAGAAGCGCAGTATGCAGGTGCAGCGTAAAGTACTGGGGCCTGGCCTGTGCTTACCGAGCCACAGTTCAATACTCTATGAGGACTATGGCTGAGGCAGGCACCCAAACACTACCTGAGGACACCATGGTGGAGATGGGGACCCAGACAGCAACCAGAGAGATTGCCCCAGTTGTAAAAAAGAAGCAGTGGACAAGGAGGTCAACAGGTCCCTCTCATCGATTGATAAGGGACGAGGAAGATTATGATCAAGAGGCTGGTCCATCAAGTGGGAGATCAGAGGATGTGAGTGAGATTAGACAAGAAGCAGAGACTACTCGGTCCTTGACCTCAGCAGAACTGAGAGACATACGCAAGGATTATAGTCGCCAGCCAGGAGAGAGAATTGCTGCTTGGCTGCTCCGGTGCTGGGATAATGGGGCTGACAGCCAACTGCTGGAAGGCAAAGAGGCCCAACAATTGGGACCCATTGCTAGAAACAGAGGTATTGAGAAAGGCATTGCAAAGGAGACAGGCATATGCAGCCTCTGGAGACGACTCCTGCTAAGTGTGAGGGCCAGGTACCCTTGCAAGGAGGACCTTATTAGTTCTCCAGGAAGTGGAATACAGCAGATGAAGGAATCCAATACTTAAGAGAATTAGCGGTGTTGGAAGTTATCTATAGTGATTTAGATGATCAGAGTGTCTCCACAGATCCAGAAGATGTCCCATGCACACGGGCCATGTGGAGGAAAGTGATCCAGGGCGCTCCAGCATCGTACTCTAACAGCCTAGCAATGATGTACTATTTGGATGAGGATGCACGGTCTGTGGAGATTGTGTCAGCCTGGCTCCAGAATTTTGAAGATAACCTCTGTACTAATTCATTTCCGCGCGCCAGTGCCTCATTGACCAGGTCTACTCCAAGAAATCTGTCCCCTCCTGCCTCAATCGGAGGAAGGGAGCCCCAGACGCACACCACGTGGAATACTCTGGTTTTCCTTCGTGACCAGGGAGAGGACATGAGGAAGTGGGATGGTGAACCCACTTATAAACTGGAAGCTCGGGTACGTGAACTGAAAGGAAAAACAACAACTAAAAAGGGATCATTTAAGAAAACAGCAAAGGTATCTGCTGTAAAGAGCCAGGAAAGTAATCAACGATCTCTCAGGAGAAGAATTGAGGTTACACCCCTTGATCCCGATGAGGGGACCTCTGGCCAGGTACTACCCAGATCAGACAGTGAATGCTCTGATGAGGACCAGGAGTAGAGGGTCCCTGCCTTCGGCCAGGAGGAGGAGAGGGATGACAGAGTATATTGGACTGTGTGGATTCGATGGCCTGGCACATCAAAGCCACAGAAATACAAGGCGCTGGTAGACACAGGGCGCAGTGTACATTGATGCCATCAGGGCATAGAGGTGCCGAATCTCTTTGGATTTCTGGAGTGACAGGAGGCTGCCAAGAGCTGTCTGTATTAGAAGCTGATGTGAGCCTAACAGGGGACAAGTGGGAAAGACATCCCATTGTGACTGGACCAGAAGCCCCTTGCATTCTTGGTATTGATTACCTCAAGAGAGGGTACTTCAAGGATTCAAAGGGTTATAGATGGGTTTTTGGTGTGGCCACGGTGAATACAGAGAAGATCAGACAGCTGTCTACCCTGCCTGGCCTTTCAGAAAGTCCTTTTGTTGTGGGATTGCTGCAGGTTGAAGAACAACAGGTGCCAATTGCTACTAGAACAGTGCACCGACGGCAGTATCGTACAAACCGAGACTCCCTGGGTCCCATTCATGAACTGATTCACCAGTTGGAGATCCAGGGAGTGATCAGCAAAACACACTCACCTTTTAACAGCCCCATATGGCCAGTGCCAAAATCTGATGGAGGATGGAGACTAACTGTGGACTATCGTGGCCTGAATGAAGTGACACCACCACTGAGTGCTGCTGTACCAGACATGCTAGAGCTCCAGTATGAGCTGGAGTCAAAGGCAGCTAAATGGTACGCTACTATTGACATCGCCAATGCATTCTTCTCAATCCCATTGGCAGCAGAGTGCAGGCCACAATTTGCTTTCACCTGGAGGGTGTTCAATACACGTGGAACCGATTGCCCCAGGGGTGGAAGCATAGCTCCACCATTTGTCATGGACTAATTCAGAGTGAACTGGAAAAGGGTGAAGCCCCTGAACATCTCCAGTACATTGATGACATCATTGTGTGGGGCGATAAAGCAAAGGAAGTGTTCGAGAAGGGAGAAAAAATCATTCAAATACTCTTAAAGGCTGGGTTTGCTATAAAGAAAAGCAAAGTCAAAGGACCTGCGCAAGAAATTCAGTTCTTGGGAATAAAGTGGCAGGATGGACGCCGTCATGTACCTATGGATGTGGTCAACAAGATAACAGCCATGTCTCCACCGTCCAACAAGAAAGAGACACAATCCTTTCTAGGCCTTGTAGGGTTCTGGAAAATGCATGTTCCAGGCTACAGTCAGCTTGTCAGCCCTCTCTATCGAGTAACTCGAAAGAAGAATCAATTTGAATGGGGTAGTGAGCAGCAACAAGCTTTCGAACAGATTAAACAAGAGATAGCTCGTGCAGTGGCACTTGGGCCCATTCGTACAGGACCATTGGTGCAGAATATCCTTTACACCGCAGCTGGGGAGCATGGTCTTACTTGGAGCCTCTGGCAGAAGACACCAGGTGAAACCCGAGGTCGGCCATTGGGATTTTGGAGTAGAGGATATCGAGGATCAGAAGCCCACTATACACCAACTGAGAAGGAGATCTTAGCAGCCTATGAGGGAGTTCGAGCTGCATCAGAAGTAGTGGGCACAGAAGCAACTCTCCTCTTAGCACCAAGGCTGCCTGTGCTGCATTGGATGTTCAGAAGAAACATCCCTTCTACTCATCATGCCACCAGTGCTACATGGAGTAAGTGGGTAGCACTGATTACACAGCGAGCTCGACTGGGAAAACCAAACCACCCAGGAATTCTGGAAGAGATTATGGACTGGCCAGAAGGTAGGGATTTTGGAGCATCGCCTGAGGAAGTGGTTCGTGCCCAAGAGGCACCACCATACAACGAGTTACCTGAAGATGAAAGGCCTTATGCTCTGTTTACTGATGGATCATGTCGTGTAGTAGGAAGCCATCGGAAGTGGAAAGCTGCTGTATGGAGTCCTACACGACAAGTTGTTGAGACTACTGAAGGAGAAGGTGAATCAAGTCAATATGCAGAGGTGAAAGCCATCCAACTTGCTCTAGAAATTGCTGAAAGAGAAAAGTGGCCAGTACTTTATCTTTACACAGATTCTTGGATGGTGGCTAATGCCTTGTGGGGATGGCTACAGCAGTGGAAGAAGACCAATTGGCAACGCAGGGGCAAGCCTATTTGGGCTGCCTCACTGTGGCAGGACATTGCTGCTCGGGTGGAGAACATGCCTCTGAGGGTACGTCATGTTGATGCTCATGTACCTAAGAGTTATGCTAATGAAGAACATCAAAACAATGAGCATGCAGACAAGGCTGCCAGGATTGATATAGCTCAAGTGGATCTAGACTGGGAGCGAAAAGGTGAACTGTTTGTAGCTCGATGGGCCCATGAAACATCAGGACATCTAGGGAGAGATGTACAGGTGGGCTCGTGACCGAGGGGTGGACTTGACCATGGAAGCCATCGCACAGGTCACACATGACTGTGAAACCTGTGCTGCCATCAAGAGGGCCACCAGAGCCAAGTCTCCCTGGAACAGAGGGCGGTGGCTGGGTTTTTGCTATGGCGAGGCCTGGCAGATTGACTATATTGGACCACTGCCACGAACACGCCAAGGCAAGCGCTACATCCTCACCATGGTGGAAGCAACTACAGGCTGGTTAGAAACATACCCTGTAAATCATGCTACTGCCTGGAACACTATCTTAGGCCTTGAACGGCAAGTCCTGTGGCGGCACGGTACCCCTGAACGGATCGAGTCTGACAACGGGACTCACTTCAGGAACAATGCCATCAGCTCCTGGGCCAAGAAACATGGCATCGAATGGGTGTATCACATTCCCTATCACCCACAAGCCTCTGGAAAGGTTGAAAGATATAATGGACTGTTAAAGACTATGCTGAAAGCATTGGGTAATGGAGCATGGAGGCACTGGGATGTAAATTTAGCAGAAGCCACTTGGCTGGTTAATTCTCGAGGATCTGCTAACCGTCCTGGTCCTGCCCAAACAGAACCCTTGCACACTGTGGGGAGATAAAGTCCCTGTAGTACACATGGGAAAGTGGCTAGGAAAGGCAGTGTGGGTTGCTCCTCCCATGGGGAAAGGCAAACCCATTCGTGGGATTGTCTTTGCTCAGGGGCCTGGATGTACATGGTGGGTAATGAAAAGAAATGGGGAGACTCAGTGTGTGCCACAAAGGGACCTAACACTGGGTGAAAGGTAATTTAGAATGTGAATAATGTGAATTGCATGTTGCAGAAAGTAATGAAGCAAGAAGAACACAGACTGATGAAGTTTTCCAAGGATCAAGAATGACACAGTGGTTGAGACCATTTGGAGTTGGTGCCCAAGAACAGAATATCCTGCTTCTGTCTTGAATATTCCCAAATGACATCCACAGGAGCAGAAAGAAAACTTTAAGAGAGGACTGAGACATTGATATAAGTCTCTATATGTTGAAGTATTGAGATAGTTTAAGTATGTAGATCAGGTTGTGAATGTAAGCAAGAAGTTATTTTTGTGTTCTTTTGTCATTTTGGTGTGAGAATCAAGTGAGATGGTTAAATGTATTGAAATGTGTAAAACCTGAGCTTGATGCAAATGGTATGGAATAAGGGGTGGAGATTGTATTGGGTTGAACTGAGGTGGAGTTAATTCTCCTCACAGCATCGTTTTAGTGCTGCGGTATTTTGCAGCAGCAGTTGATAACACAGCAGTGTTTTGGCTACAGCTGAATTCGGTATCCGAGCTGTGTCCTTTCAACATTTCCCTGCCCCAGGAGTACATTGAGGGGTGAGCAGGATCTTGGGAGGGGACACAACTGAGCCAGCTGACTCAGGCTGGCCAAAGAGGTATTCCATACCATATGACGTCAGCTCAGGTATAAGAAGGATGTGAAAGAAGGAAGTGTTGGGGATTCGTCCATGGCGTTTATCCTCCCAAGGAACCACCAAGCTTAGAGAGCCCTGCTTCCCGAGACCGACCACCGTCCTGCTGATGGGAAGTACAGACTAACATCTCTCTCTCTGCTTTCTTTGCTTCCGCACGGTCTATTTGCTGTTTGCTTATTAGTGTTATTAAATTACTCCTATCTTATCCCCGGCTTTTGTTATATTTTCTTTCCCTTCTTCCCCTGTTCACTTAAGAGGGGGAGTGATAGAGCGGCTTGGTGGGTATCTGGTCTCCAGGCCAGAGCCAAACCACCACAAGGATGTATCTCAGCAGCGGAAAGTGTTAGGACTGAATTCACATACTCATTTTGACTGCCTCGATCAGTTAGATCAGATGGCAAATGCAATTTGGTGCTAGGCTTTTCCCTTTAGGTTTTACCCCAAGTATGATTTGCTTCTATTCAAATTGTCTCAGAAGCGCTGTATGCAGCTGTAGATTAAAGCCTGTATCCAGGAGAGGAAAGTTTAGGTCTGAATTCAAATACTCATTTTGACTGCCTCCAGAAGACAGATCGGATGGCAAATGCAATTTGGTGCTAGGCCTTTCCCTTTAGGTTTTGCCCGAACAATGTTTTCATTACTTTCGATCACTCTCGAAATTAAGCATTTTACAGATGTGTGGACCACCCTGTATCTCAGCAGGGGAAAGAGGTAGGGAAGAATTCTAAGGATCATTTTCACTGTCTCCAGAAGTTAGATCATATGGCCAATGCAATTTGGTGCTCGGCTTTTCCCTTTAGGTTTTACTCCAAGAATGTTTTGCTTCTATTAGACTTGTCTCGGAAGTGCTCTATGCAGCTGCAGATTAATGCATGTATCCCAGGAGAGGAAAGTGTTAGGGCTGAATTCAAATACTCATTTTGACAGCCTCCAGAAGTTAGATCAGATGGCAAATGTAATTTGGTGCTAGACCTTTCCCTTTAGGTTTTACCCCAACAATGTTTTACTTAGTTTCTATCAACCTCGAAATCAAGCATTTTACAGTAGTGTGGACCATCCTGTATCTCAGCAGAGAAAAGAGGTAGGGAAGAATTCTAAGGATCATTTTGACTGTCTCCAGAAGTTAGATCAGATGGCAAATGCAATTTAGAGCTACGCTTTACCCTTTAGGTTTTACCCCAAAAATGTTTTGCTTCTATTTGAATTGTCTCGGAAGTGCTCTATGCAGCTATAGATTAATGCATGTATCTCAGCAGAGGAAAGTGTTAGGGCTGAATTCAAATGCTCATTTTGACTGCCTCCAGAAGTTAGATCAGATGGCAAATGCAATTTAGAGCTACGCTTTACCCTTTAGGTTTTACCCCAACAATGTTTTCAATAGTTTCAATCAGTCACGAAATCAAGCATTTTGCAGCAGTGTGGACCACCCTGTATCTCAGCAGAGGAAAGATGTTGAGCGGAATTCTAAGGATCATTTTGACTGTCTCCAGAAGTTAGATCAGATGGCAAATGCAATTTGGTGCTAGGTTTTTCCCTTTAGGTTTTACCCCAACAAGGTTTTGCTTCTATTCGAATTGTCTCAGAAGTGCTGCATGCAGCTGTAGAATAAAGTATGTATCTTAGCAGAGGAAAGCGTTAGGGATGAATTCAAATACTCATTTTGACTGCCTCCAGAAGTTAGATCAGATGGCAAATGCAATTTGGTGCTAGGCCTTTCCCTTTAGGTTTTCCCCCAAGAATGTTTTCATTAGTTTCGATCACTCTCGAAATCAAACATTTTACAGTAGTGTGGACCACCCAGTATCTCAGCAGAGAAAAGAGGTAGGGAAGAATTCTAAGGATCATTTTGACTGCCTCCAGAAGTTAGATCAGATGGCAAATGCCATTTTGTGCTCGGCTTTTCCCTTTAGGTTTTACCCCAAGAATGTTTTCAATAGTTTCAATCAGTCACGAAATCAAGCATTTTGCAGCAGTGTGGACCACCCTGTATCTCAGCAGAGGAAAGATGTTGAGCGGAATTCTAATACTCATTTTGACTGCCTCCAGAAGTTGGATCAGATGGCAATTGCAATTTGATTCTAGGCTTTTCCCTTTAGGTTTTACCCCAAGAATGTTTTGCTTCTATTCGAATTGTCTCAGAAGTGCTGTATGTAGCTGCAGATTAATGCATGTATCTCAGCAGAGGAAAGTGTTAGGGCTGAATTCAAATACTCATTTTGACTGCCTCCAGAAGTTAGATCAGATGGCAAATGCAATTTGGTGCTAGGCCTTTCCCTTTAGGTTTTACCCCAACAATGTTTTCATTAGTTTCGATCACTGTCGAAATCAAGTATTTTTCAGCAGTTTTCACCAGCCTGTATCTCAACAGAGGAAAGAGGCAGGGAAGAAGTCTAAGGATCATTTTGACTGTCTTTTCAGATGGCAAAGCAATTTTGCTAGGCCTTTCCCTTTATTTCAACAAGAGTATTTTTCAGCAGTTTTCACCAGCCTGTATCTCAACAGAGGAAAGAGGCAGGGAAGAAGTCTAAGGATCATTTTGACTGTCTCCAGAAGTTAGATCAGATGGCAAATGCAATTTGGTGCTAGGCCTTTCCCTTTAGTTTTTACCCGAACAATGTTTTCATTAGTTTCGATCACTCTCGAAATCAAGGATTTTACAGCAGTGTGGACCACCCTCAATCTCAGGAGAGGAAAGAGGTAGGGAAGAATTCTAAGGATCATTTTGACTGTCTCCAGAAGTTTGATCAGATGACAAATGCAATTTGGTGCTAGGCTTTTCCCTTTAGGTTTGTGCTGGGTTGAGGCAGCCCCCTCCCCACCCCTGGCAACAATAAACACTCAGACAAACGGATTGCAAAAGTGATGGAAAGTTTAAATAGAAAGCAGTGAACTTTTACAGAAAAGGAGAAGCACAGTGATAAAGAAAAATCCCAAAGCAGACCCAGAGAGATCCCATCCCTACCTGAGGGTACACCCAAGACCCCCAGGGCTCCTTCTTCCCCCTCCCACTGCTAGGCTAGTCTCAGCTGGCCAGATCTGAGACTGCCCATCCCCCAGTGGCCTTGGGCCTAGCCAGGCCCAAAGCCAGGAGACATCTCCCCAGTTACCGGCTGACGGAGGAGGAAGAAAAGAGATAGTGCTAGACTCCGCACTGGATCTTATAGTGGTGCAAAGGATTGTGGTATGAAATACTACATAATTTCCTGTGTCCACCCCTGGGCTGGATTTCTGGACGCAGGAAGTAAACATTGCAGGGGGGCACCCAGCTCAAACTGTAACACGCCACCCCTTATTTCATACCATAATCTTTGCACCCAAACATATCATTAAATCAGAAATCTTCTCATGACATGTTCGGCGAAGTCCATATCTTCATCTGGGCGTCCACCCAAACAGTCTCTCATTCAGGCTCTAGTGTCAGTCCATTCCAGTTCTTCTTCCCTCATTTAGTAGAACCTCTCAGCGATGCAGAGTTCACTCTTCTGCGGTGCAAGCTCTTCATGGATCTGTTGGACATCCTGGTCACCTGGAAGGAACCTCACAACTTCTCAACCAACCTTTATTCCCATCTCTATTTACTCAGCGGCATGTTTCCACTGATGGGGCAAGCCAGTCAGAACAATCAGGTTCTAACTGCTTCTTCACCCCTCCAGGAAAACAGCACGCTGAGCCTTTCACAACCCTGCACGGACCTATCCCAAGCCCAGTGCTGACCGCTTCCAGCCGCGGCCCGAGGCTCTACAGATGCATGTCACGGTACACCGCCTTCCCGCTAGGCGTTCGCGTACCAAAACGTGACAGCATCCAACAACTTAACCCTCCTGGCGGAGGGAGGGGCTACACCACAACCTAGTGAGAAGAAGGGAGGTGGAACCAGGTGCTCGGCGCCATTTTCGGAACTCGTCCGAAAAAGTTGGGGAAGAGACTAGGGCCGCCGCCGCCGCTCCGAGCGCACGGCCGGTCTCGCCGCCACCGCAGCTCAAGTGGACAGCCGGGGACCGCCGCCGCCGCTCCGAGCGCACGGCCGGTCCTGCCGCCGCCCGAGCACACAGCAGGACTCCGCCCACCTCTGCCGCCGCGGTACAGAATCAAAATCGCCTCCACCCCTCAGGCATTCAAACGTCTCCTCCAGCAAAAGACATAAGCACGTCCTCAGGGCCCTTGAGAACAGCTTTCAGCTGGAGTCCCCGTTCGCCCATAAGGAGCCGAGCTCGCCCGCTCGCCGCGCCTGGTCCTACTCCGCAGCGAGAACGGACCTGACTTTGATCTGCTCGCCACTGCTCCTCCCCCATTTCACTCCCTGCCGCTTTTACCGCTCCGCAGAGAATAAAGGTGGGGGAAGGCAGGTCCCGCATTCTCAAGCGGTGCCCCCATTCCGTTGGTTAAGAACCACCCCTGCTTGAAAATAGCAGGAGGGACTCTGTGCCACCGGTCACGCACCAGGAGTCCCCCTGCAATCCACAAGAACTTAACACAGTCGCCCCAACAACAACACGAGTCCCCAACTGCCAAAAAACCAAAACGACGCCCAGAACTAAATTTAAACTCTTATCTTTTGCAATCAGATCTGCAGAGTAGCCACAATAACCAACTCCTACCTCCTGCCTGGCTCACCAAGAATGTAAAGGGGTTGGGGGCAGATCCTCTGCCCACCTGAACCATCCTCTGCTACCAAGAATGTGCTGGGTTGAGGCAGCCCCCTTCCCCACCCCTGGCAACAATAAACACTCAGACAAACGGATTGCAAAAGTGATGGAAAGTTTAAATAGAAAGCAGTGAACTTTTACAGAAAAGGAGAAGCACAGTGATAAAGAAAAATCCCAAAGCAGACCCAGAGAGATCCCATCCCTACCTGAGGGTACACCCAAGACCCCCAGGGCTCCTTCTTCCCCCTCCCACTGCTAGGCTAGTCTCAGCTGGCCAGATCTGAGACTGCCCATCCCCCAGTGGCCTTGGGCCTAGCCAGGCCCAAAGCCAGGAGACATCTCCCCAGTTACCGGCTGACGGAGGAGGAAGAAAAGAGATAGTGCTAGACCCCGCACTGGATCTTATAGTGGTGCAAAGGATTGTGGTATGAAATACTACATAATTTCCTGTGTCCACCCCTGGGCTGGATTTCTGGACACAGGAAGTAAACATTGCAGGGGGGCACCCAGCTCAAACTGTAACAAGGTTTTACCCCAAGAATGTTTTGCTTCTATTCCTATTGTCTCAGAAGTGCTGAATACAGCTGTAGATTAATGCATGTATCTCAGCAGACGAAAGTGTTAGGGCTGAATAGAAATACTCATTTTGACTGTCTCCAGAAGTTAGATCAGATGGCAAATACAATTTGGTGCTAGGCTTATCTCTTTAGGTTTTACCCCAAGAATGTTTTGCTTCTATTCAAATTCTCTCAGAAGAGATCTATGCAACTATAGAGTAAAGCAAGTATCTCAGCAGAGGAAAGTGTTCGCGCAGAATTCAAATACACATTTTGACTGCGCTCCAGAAGTTAGATCAGATGGCAAATATAATTTGGTGCTAGGCCTTTCCCTTTACCTTTTACCCCAACAAAGTTTTGCTTGTGTTCGAATTGACTCAGAAGTGCTGTATGCAGCTGTAGATTAATGCATGTATCTCAGCAGAGGACAGTGTTAGGGCTGAATTCACATACACATTTTGAGAGCCTCCAGAAGTTAGATCAGATGGCAAATGCAATTTCGTGCTAGGCTTTTCCCTTTATGTTTTACCCCAAGAATGTTTTGCTTCTATTCGAATTGTCTCAGAAGTGGTGTATGAAGCTGTAGATTAAGGCATATATCTCAGCAGAGGAAAGTGTTAGGGCTGAATTCAAATACTCATTTTGACTGCCTCCAGAAGTTAGATCAGATGGCAAATGCAATTTGGTGCTAGGCCTTTCCCTTTAGGTATTACCCCAACAATGTTTTTATTAGTTTCGATCACTCTCAAAATCAAGCGTTTTACAGCAGTGTGGACCACCCTGTATCTCAGCAGAGGAAAGAGGAAGGGAAGAATTCTAAGGATCATTTTGACAGCCTCCAGAAGTTAGATCAGATGGCAAATGCAATTTGGTGCTAGGCTTTTCCCTTTAGGTTTTACCCCAAGAATGTTTTGCTTCTATTCGAATTGTCTCAGAAGTGCTGCATGCAGCAGTAGATTAAAGCATGTATCTCAGCAGAGGACAGTGTTAGGGCTGAATCAAAGACAGATTTTGAGAGCCTCCAGAAATTAGATCAGATGGCAAATGCAATTTGGTGCTAGGCCTTTCCCTTTAGGTTTTACCACAAGAATGTTTTGCTTCTATTCGAATTGTCTCAGAAGCGCTGTATGCAGCTGCAGCGTAAAGGATGCATCTCAGCAGAGGAAAGTGTTGGGGCAGAATTCAAATACTCATAATGACTGCCTCCAGAAGTTAGATCTGATGGCAAATGCAGTTTGGTGCTAGGCCTTTCCCCTTAGTTTTTACCCCAACAACATTTTCGTTAATTTCGATCAACCTCGAAATCTACCAATTTACAGCAGTGTTGACCACCCTGTATCTCAGCTGAGGAATGTGCTAGGGCTGAATTCAAATACTCATTTTGACTGCCTCCAGAAGTTAGATCAGATGGCAAATGCAATTTGGTGCTAGGCTTTTCCCTTTAGGTTTTACCCCAACTATGTTTTCATTAGTTTCGATCAGACACGAAAGCAAGCATTTTACAGAAGTGTGGACCACCCTGTATCTCAGCAGCGGAAAGAGGTAGGGAAGAATTCTAATGATAATTTTTACAGCCTCCAGAAGGTAGATCAGATGGCAAATGCAATTTGGTGCTCGGCTTTTCCCTTTAGGTTTTACCCCCAACAATGCTTTCATTAGTTTCGATCACTCTCAAAATCAAGCATGTTACAGCAGTGTGGACCACCCTGTATCTCAGCAGCGGAAAGAGGTAGGGAAGAATTCTAAGGATCATTTTGACGGTCTCCAGAAGTTAGATCAGATGGTAAATGCAATTTGGTGCTAGGCTTTTCCCTTTAGGTTTTACCCCAAGAATGTTTTGCTTCTATTCGAATTGTCTCAGAAGTGCTGTATGCAGCTCTAGATTAATGCATGTATCTGAACAGAGAAAAGTGTTAGGGCTGAATTCAAATACTCATTTTGAGTTCCTCCAGAAGTTAGATCAGATGGCATATGCAATTTGGTGCTAGGCTTTTCCCTTTAGGTTTTCCCCCAAGAATGTTTTGCTTCTATTCGAATTATCTCAGAACTGCTGTATGCAGGTGTAGATTAATGCATATATGTCAGCAGAGGAAAGTGTTAGGGTTGAATTCAAATACTCATTTTGACTGTCTCCAGAAGTTAGATAAGATGGCAAATGCAATTTGGTACTAGGCTTTTCCCTTTAGGTTTTACACCAAGAATGTTTTGCTTCTATTCGAATTATCTCAGAACTGCTGTATGCAGGTGTAGATTAATGCATATATGTCAGCAGAGGAAAGTGTTAGGGTAGAATTCAAATACTCATTTTGACTGTCTCCAGAAGTTAGATAAGATGGGAAATGCAATTTGGTGCTATGCTTTTCACTTTAGGTTTTACCCCAAGAATGTTTTGCTTCTATTCGAATTGTCTCAGAAGGGGTGTATGCAGTTGTAGATTAATGCATGTATCTCATCAGAGGAAAGTGTTAGGACTGAATTCAAATACTCATTTTGATTGCCTCCATAAGTTAGATCAGATGGCAAATGCAATTTGGTGCAAGGCCTTTCCCTTTAGGTTTTACCCCAAGAATGTTTTGCTTCTATTCGAATTGTGTCAGAAGTGCTGTATGCAGCTGTAGGGTAATGCATGTGTCGCAGGAGTGGAAAGTGTTAGGGCTGAATTCAAATACTCATTTTGACTGTCTCCAGAAGTTAGATCAGATGGCAAATTCAATTTGGTGCTAGGCTTTTCCCTTTAGGTTTTACCCCAAGAATGTTTTGCTTCTATTCGAAATGTCTCAGAAGTGCTGTATGCAGCCGTAGATTAAAGCATGTATCTCAGCAGAGGAAAGGTTAGGGCTGAATTCAAATACTCATTTTGACTGTCCCCAGAAGATAGATCAGATGACAAATGCAATTTGGTGCTAGGCCTTTCCCTTTAGGTTTTACCCCAGCAATGTTTTCATTAGTTTCGATCACTCTCGAAATCAAGCATTTTACAGCAGTGTGGACCACCCTGAATCTCAGCAGAGGAAAGAGGTAGGGAAGAATTCTAAGGATCATTTTGATTGCCTCCAGAAGTTAGATCAGATGGCAAATGCAATTTGCTGCTAGACTTTTCCCTTTAGGTTTTACCCCAGGAATGTTTTGCCTCTATTCAAATTGTCTCAGAAGTGCTGTAGGCAGCTGTAGATTAAAGCATGTATCACAGCAGAGGAAAGTGTTAGGGCTGAATTCAAATACTCATTTTGACTGCCTCCAGAAGGTAGATCAGATGGCAAATGCCATTTGGTGCTAAGCCATTCCCTTTGGGTTTTACCCCAAGAATGTTTTCATTAGTTTCAATTAGTCTCGAAATCAAGCATGTTACAGCAGTGTGGACCACCCTGTATCTCAACAGTGGAAAGAGGTAGGGAAGAATTCTAAGGATCATTTTGACTGTCTCCAGAAGTTAGATCAGATGGCAAATGCAATTTGGTGCGACGCTTTAACCTTTAGTTTTTGCCCCAAGAATGTTTTGCTTCTATTCGAATTGTCTCAGAAGTGCTGTATGCAGCTGTAGATTAAAGCATGTATCTCAGCAGAGGAAAATGTAACAGTTGAATTCAAATACTCATTTTGACTTTCTCCAGAAGATAGATCAGATGGCAAATGCAGTTTGGTGCTAGGCTTTTCCCTTTAGGTTTTACCCCAACAATGTTTTGCTTCTATTAGAATTGTGTCAGAAGTGCTGTATGCAGCTGTAGATTAATGCATGAATGTCAGCAGAGGAAAGTGATAGGGCTGAATTCAAATACTCATTTTGACTGCCTCCAGAAGTTACATGCGATGGCAAATGCAATTTGGTGCTAGGCCTTTCCCTTTAGGTTTTACCCCAACAATGATTTCATTGGTTTCGGTCACTCTCGAAATCCAGCATTTTACAGCAGTGTGGACCACCCGGTATCTCAGCAGAGGAAAGAGGTAGGGAAGAATTCTAAGGATCATTTTGACTGTCTCCAGAAGTTAGATCAGATGGCAAATGCAATTTGGTGCTAGGCTTTTCCCTTTAGGTTTTACCCCGAGAATGTTTTGCTTCTTTTCCAATTGTCTCAGAAGTGCTGTATGCAGCTGTCGATTAAAGCATGTATCTCAGCAGAGGAAAGTGTTAGGGCTAAATTCAAATGCTCATTCTCACTGCCTCCAGAAGTTAGATCACATGGCAAATTAAATTTGGTGCTAGGCTTTTCCCTTTAGGTTTTGCCCCAAGAATGCTTTGCTTGTATTCGAATTGTCTCAGAAGTGCTGTATGCAGCTGTAGATTAAAGCATGTATCTCAGCAGAGGAAAGTGCAACGGCTGAATTCAAATACTCATTTTGACTGTCTCCAGAAGATAGATCCGATGGCAAATGCAATTTGGTGCTAGGCTTTTCCCTTTAGGTTTTACCCCAACAATGTTTTGCTTCTATTCAAATTGTCTCAGAAGTGCTGTATCCAGCTGTAGGGTAATGCATGTATGTGAGCAGAGGAAAGTGTTAGGGCTGAATTCAAATACTCATTTTGACTGCCTCCAGAAGTTAGATCAGATGGCAAATGCAATTTGGTGCTAGGCTTTTCCCTTTAGGTTTTACCCCAAGAATGTTTTACTTCTACTCGAATTGCCTCAGAAGTGCTGTATGCAGCTGTAGATTAATGAATATATCACAGCAGAGGAAAGTGTTAGGACTGAATTCAAATACTCATTTTGATTGCCTCCAGACGTTAGATCAGATGGGATATGCGATTCGTTGCTAGGTCTTTCCCTTTAGGTTTTACCCCAACAATGTTTTCATTGGTTTTGATCACTCTCGAAATCAAGTATTTTACAGCAGTGATTGGACCAGCATGTATCTCAGTAGAGGAAAGAGGTAGGGAAGAATTCAAAGGATCATTTTGACTGCCTCCAGAAGTTAGATCAGATGGCAAATGCGATTTCGTGCTAGGACTTTCCCTTTAGGTTTTACCCCAACAATGTTTTCATTAGTTTCGGTCACTCTCGAAATCCAGCGTTTTACAGCAGTGCGGACCACCCTGTATCTCAGCAGAGGAAAGAGGTAGGGAAGAATTCTAAGGATCATTTTGACTGTCTCGAGAAATTAGATCAGATGGCAGATGCAATTTGGTGCTAGGCTTTTCCCTTTAGGTTTTACCCCAAGAATGTTTTGCTTCTATTCGAATTGTCTCAGAAGTGCTGTATGCAGCTGCAGATAAAAGCATGTATCCCAGGAGAGGAAAGTGTTAGCGCTGAATTCAAATACTCATTTTGACTGCCTCCAGAAGTTAAATCAGATGGCAAATGCAATTTGGTGCTAAGCCATTCCCTTTAGGTTTTACCCAAGAATGTTTTCATTAATTTCGATTAGTCTCGAAATCAAGTATGTTACAGCAGAGTGGGCCACCCTGTATCTCAACAGAGGAAAGAGGTAGGGAAGACTTCTAAGGATCATTTTGAGTGTCTCCAGAAGTTAGATCAGATGGCAAATGCAATTTGGTGCAAGGCTTTAACCTTCACTTTTTGCCCCAAGAATGTTTTACTTCTATTTGAATTGTCTCAGAAGTGCTGTATGCAGCTGTAGGGTAATGCAATATCACAGGAGTGGAAAGTGTTAGGGCTGAATTCAAATACTCATTTTGACAGTCTCCAGAAGGTAGTTCAGATGGCAAATGCATTTTGGTGCTAGGCTTTTCCCTTTAGGTTTTACCCCAAGAATGTTTTGCTTCTATTCGAACTGTCTCAGAAGTTCTGTATGCAGCTGTAGATTAATGCATGTATCTCAGCAGAGGAAAGTGTTAGGGCTGAATTCAAATACTCATTTTGACTGTCTCCAGAAGTTAGATCAGATGGCAAATGCAATTTGGTGCTAGGCCTTTCCCTTTATGTTTTACCCCAACAATGTTTTCATTGGTTTCGATCAATCTCGAAATCAAGCATTTTACAGCAGTGTGGACCACCCTGTATCTCAGCAGAGGAAAGAGGTAGTGAAGAATTCTAAGGATCAGTTTGACTGCCTCCAGGACTTAGATCAGATGGCAAATGCCATCTGGTGCTAGTGTTTTCCCTTTAGGTTTTACCCCAACAATGTTTTCATTAGTTTCGATCACACTCGAATTCAAGCATTTTACAGCAGTGTGGACCACCCTGTATCTCAGCAGAGGAAAGACGTAGGGAAGAATTCTAAGGATCATTTTGACTGTCTCCAGAAGTTAGATCAGATGGCAGATGCAATTTGGTGCTAGGCTTTTCCCTTTAGGTTTTACCCCAAGAATGTTTTGCTTCTATTCAAATTGTCTCAGAAGTGCTGTATGCAGCTATTGGTTAAAGCATGTGTCTCAGCAGAGGAGAGTGTTAGGGTTGAATTCAAATACTCATTTTGACTGTCTCCAGAAGTTAGATCAGATGGCAAATGCAATTTGGTGCGAGGCTTTAACCTTCAGTTTTTGCCCCAAGAATGTTTTACTTCTATTCGAACTGTCTCAGAAAGTGCTGTTTGCAGCTGTAGGGCAACCATGTATCACAGCAGTGGAAAGTGTTAGGGCTGAATTCAAATACTCATTTTGACAGTCTCCAGAAGGTAGTTCAGATGCCAAACGCAATTTTGTGCTAGGCTTTTCCCTTTAGGTTTTACCCCAAGAATATTTTGCTTCTATTCGAACTGTCTCAGAAGTTCTGTATGCAGCTGTAGATTAATGCATGTATCACAGGACTGGAAAGTGTTAGGGCTGAATTCAAATACTCATTTTGACAGTCTCCAGAAGGTAGTTCAGATGGCAAATGCCATTTGGTGCTAGGCTTTTCCCTATAGGTTTTACCCCAAGAATGCTTTGCTTCTATTCAAATTGTCTCAGAAGTGCAATTAGTATCGATCACTCTCGAAATCAAGCATTTTATAGCAGTGTGGACCACCCTGTATCTCCGCAGAGGAAAGAGGTAGGGAAGAATTCTAAGGATCATTTTGACTGTCTCCAGAACTTAGATCTGATGGCAAATGCCATCTGGTGCTAGTGTTTTCCCTTTAGGTTTTACCCCAAGAATGTTTTCCTTCTATTCGAATTGTCTCAGAAGTGCTGTATGCAGCTGTTGATTAAAGCATGTATCTCAGCAGAGGAAAGTGTTAGGGCTGAGTTCAAATACTCATTTTGACTGTCTCCAGAAGTTAGATCAGATGGCAAATGCAATTTGGTGCTAGACTTTTCCTTTAGGTTTTGCCCCGAACAATGTTTTGCTTCTATTTGAATTGTCTCTGAAGTGCTGTATGCAGCTGTAGATTAAAGCATGTATCTCAGCAGAGGAAAGTGTGAGGGATGAATTCAAATTTTGACTGTCTCAGTTTTTGACTGCCTCCTTTATGTTTTACCCCAACAATGTTTTCATTGGTTTTAGATCAGATGGCAAATGCAATTTGGTGCAAATATCTGGTGCTTTTTCCTTTAGATTTTACCCCAAGAATGTTTTACTCGAATTCAAGCATTTTACAGGAGAGTGGACCACCCTGTATCTCAGCAGAGGAAAGACGTAGGGAAGAATTCTAAGGATCATTTTGACTGTCTCCAGAAGTTAGATCAGATGGCAGATGCAATTTGGTGCTAGGCTTTTCCCTTTAGGTTTTACCCCAAGAATGTTTTGCTTCTATTCAAATTGTCTCAGAAGTGCTGTATGCAGCTATTGGTTAAAGCATGTGTCTCAGCAGAGGAGAGTGTTAGGGTTGAATTCTAATACTCATTTTGACTGTCTCCAGAAGTTAGATCAGATGGCAAATGCAATTTGGTGCGAGGCTTTAACCTTCAGTTTTTGCCCCAAGAATGTTTTACTTCTATTCGAACTGTCTCAGAAGTGCTGTATGCAGCTGTAGGGCAATGCATGTATCACAGGAGTGGAAAGTGTTAGGGCTGAATTCAAATACTCATTTTGACAGTCTCCAGAAGGTAGTTCAGATGCCAAACGCAATTTTGTGCTAGGCTTTTCCCTTTAGGTTTTACCCCAAGAATATTTTGCTTCTATTCGAACTGTCTCAGAAGTTCTGTATGCAGCTGTAGATTAATGCATGTATCACAGGACTGGAAAGTGTTAGGGCTGAATTCAAATACTCATTTTGACAGTCTCCAGAAGGTAGTTCAGATGGCAAATGCCATTTGGTGCTAGGCTTTTCCCTATAGGTTTTACCCCAACAATGTTTTGCTTCCATTCGAACTGTCTCAGACGTTCTGTATGCAGCTGTAGATTAAAGCATGTATCACAGGAGTGGAAAGTGTTAGGGCTGATTTCAAATACTCATTTTGACTGTCTCCAGAAGGTAGTTCAGATGGCAAATGCAATTTGGTGCTAGGCTTTTCCCTTTAGGTTTTACCCCAAGAATGTTTTGCTTCTATTCGAATTGTCTCAGAAGTACTGTATACAGCTGTATATTAATGCATGTATGTCAGCAGAGGAAAGTGTTAGGGCTGAATTCAAATACTCATTTTGACTGTCTCCAGAAGTTAGATCAGATGGCAAATGCAATTTAGTGCTTGGCTTTTCCCTTTAGCTTTTACCCCAAGAATGTTTTGCTTCTATTCGAATTGTCTCAGAAGTACTGTATACAGCTGTATATTAATGCATGTATGTCAGCAGAGGAAAGTGTTAGGGCTGAATTCAAATACTCATTTTGACTGTCTCCAGAAGTTACATGAGATGGCCAATGCAATTCGGTGCTAGGCTTTTCCCTTTAGGTTTAACCCTAAGAATGTTTTGCTTCTATTTGAATTGTCTCAGAAGTTCCGTATGCAGCTGTAGATTAAAGCATGTGTCACAGGAGTGGAAAGTCTTAGGGCTGAATTCACATACTCATTTTTGACTGCCCCCAGAAGTTAGATCAGATGGCAAATGCAATTTGGTTCTCGCCCTTTCCCTTTAGGTTTTACCCCAAGATTGTTTTCATTAGTATCGATCACTCTCGAAATCAAGCATTTTATAGCAGTGTGGACCACCCTGTATCTCCGCAGAGGAAAGAGGTAGGGAAGAATTCTAAGGATCTTTTTGACTGCCTCCAGAAGTTAGGTCAGATGGCAAATGCAATTTGGTGATAGGCCTTTCCCTTTAGGTTTTACCCCAACAATGTTTGCATTGGTTTCGATCACTCTCGAAATGAAGCATTTTAGAACAGTGTGGACCACCCTGCATCACAGCAGAGTAAAGAGGTAGGGAAGAATTCTAAGGATCATTTTGACTGTCTCCAGAAGTTAGATCAGATGGCAAATGCAATTTGGTGCTAGACTTTTCCCTTTAGGTTTTACCCCAAGAATGTTTTGCTTCTATTAGAATTGTGTCAGAAGTGCTGTATGCAGCTGTAGATTAAAGCATGTATCTGAGCAGAGGAAAGTGTTAGGGCTGAATTCAAATACTCAGTTTCTCTGCCTCCAGAAGTTAGATCAGATGACAAATTCAGTTTGGTGCTAGTCTTTTCCCTTTAGGTTTTACCCCAAGAATGTTTTGCTTCTATTCGAATTGTCTCAGAAGTGCTGTATGCAGCTGTAGATTAAAGCATGTATCACAGGAGTGGAACGTGTTAGGGCTGAATTCAAATACTCATTTTGACTGTCTCCAGAAGTTAGATCAGATGGCAAATGCGATTCGGTGCAAGGCCTTTCCCTTTAGGTTTTACCCCAACAATGTTTTCATGAGTTTCGATCACTCTCGAAATCAAGCATTTTACAGCAGTGAGGACCACCATGTATCTCAGCAGAGGAAAGAGGTAGTGGAGAATTCTAAGGATCAGTTTGACCGCCTCCAGAAGTTAGATCAGATGGCAAATGCGATTTGGTGCTAGGCCTTTCCCATTAGGTTTTACCCCAACAATGTTTTCACTAGTTTCGGTCACTCTCGAAAACCAGCATTTTGCAGCAGTGCGGACCACCCTGTATCTCAGCAGAGGAAAGTGGTAGGGAAGAATTCTAAGGATCATTTCGACTGTCTCCAGTAGTTAGATCTGATGGCAAATGCAAGTTGGTGCTAGACTTTTCCCTTTAGGTTTTACCCCAAGAATGTTTTGATTCTATTCGATTTGTCTCAGATGTGCTGTATGCAGCTGTTGATTAAAGCATGTATCTCAGCAGAGGAAAGTGTTAGGGCTGAATTCTAAGGATCATTTTGACTGTCTCCAGAAGTTAGATCAGATGGCAAATGCAATTTGGTGCTAGACTTTTCCCTTTAGGTTTTACCCCAACAATGTTTTGCTTCTATTCGAATTGTCTCAGAAGCGCTGTATGCAGCTGTAGATTGATGCATGTATCACAGCAGAGGAAAGTGTTAGGGCTGAATTCAAATACTCATGTTGACTGCCTCCAGAAGTTAGATCAGATGGCAAATGCAATTTGGTTCTCGCCCTTTCCCTTTAGGTTTTACCCCAAGATTGTTTTCATTAGTATCGATCACTCTCGAAATCAAGCATTTTATAGCAGTGTGGACCACCCTGTATCTCCGCAGAGGAAAGAGGTAGGGAAGAATTCTAAGGATCATTTTGACTGTCTCCAGAACTTAGATCTGATGGCAAATGCCATCTGGTGCTAGTGTTTTCCCTTTAGGTTTTACCCCAAGAATGTTTTCCTTCTATTCGAATTGTCTCAGAAGTGCTGTATGCAGCTGTTGATTAAAGCATGTATCTCAGCAGAGGAAAGTGTTAGGGCTGAGTTCAAATACTCATTTTGACTGTCTCCAGAAGTTAGATCAGATGGCAAATGCAATTTGGTGCTAGACTTTTTCCTTTAGGTTTTACCCGAACAATGTTTTGCTTCTATTCGAATTGTCTCTGAAGTGCTGTATGCAGCTGTAGATTAAAGCATGTATCTCAGCAGAGGAAAGTGTGAGGGATGAATTCAAATACTCATTTTGACTGCCTCCAGAAGTTAGATCAGATGGCAAATGCAATTTGGTGCTAGGCTTTTCCCTTTAGATTTTACCCCAAGAATGTTTTACTTCTATTCGAATTTTCTCAGA
>WWNC01000364.1:5000-48077 GCA_011125475.1 Melanerpes aurifrons
GCAGAAGCGTTGTAAGTATTCTGTAGGGCATCGTCTGGGGGTGTCAGGGTTTTGGGGGAGTTCTGAAGGGTTGTAGAATCGAATTGTAGTGTGCCAAAAGGGACAAGGTGGGAATTGGGTTTTGTAGGGGGGGGTCATGGGTACAGGGGGCTCTAGGGGCTTACTGGGAGGTACAGGCAGGTTAAAAAGGGTTTGAGGGTGTGCAGAAGTGTCGTTAGTATTCCGTAGAGCATTGTCTGGCTCTCTCAGGGTTTTTGGGGGGTTGTGAAGGGTCGTAGAATCAAATTGTAGTGTGCAAAAGGGATGAGCTGCTAACTGGGTTTGGTGGGGGGCGGGGCATGTATTCGATTGGCTCTGGGGTGTGACAGGGAGGTGCAGGCAGGTTAAAAAGAGTTTGAGGGTGTAGTGGTTTGAGCCTTAACTGAGAGTTAAAGGCTGAAATGGGGAAAATGCTGAGAATTTCTTCCCCACTTCCCCCACACACACACCTCCTCCCTCCAAACAAGGAGAGGGGGAAAAAAGGAAAAAAAAAGGGGGTAAGGAGCAAATCCACTAAGCAATAATCTGGAGTCAGCTTGGAAGTAGAGAGGCAAATAATTTTTTTCTTCAAATATAACAATAACAGGGACAAAATAAAGTTCACAAGGGCAAGGAACAAGAATGGATGGGAGGGGGGCAGAAAAGGATTATACAAAACCAGTCTTTCTCTGAGGAGGCGCAGAGGCAGCAGGGAGAAGGGTCAGGTCCGGCCACGTGGCTGAGGATCAGGAGGACAGCTGCTGTAGCTCTCATCCAGCAGAGGCAGGAGCCAAAAGGAGATCCAACAGCTATGAGGTCCAGCTTTTTATACCCTTGCTGGGCAGGGAGGGGGGAGTGGAACAGACTCAGCTTTCCCAGGGGGGAGACGCCCTTCAGGGAGTGTAAAGTACCGCAAGCCCTCCACCCTGCTTTCTTCTTTTCTTTTCAGAAAAAGGTGTTAACCCACCACAGAGGGTGTGCAGAAGTGTCGTTAGTATTCCGTAGGGCTTCATCTGGGGCTGTCGGTGTTTTTTGGGTGTCGTGAAGTGTCGTAGAATCAAAGTGTTGTGTGCCAAATGGGACGAGGTTGGAACTGGATTTTGGGGGGGGTGTCATGGGTACGGTGGGCTCTGGGAACTGACTGGGAGGTCCAGGCAGGTTAAAAAGGGTTTGAGGGTGTGCAGAAGCGTTGTAAGTATTCTGTAGGGCTTCGTCTGGGGGTGTCAGGGTTTTGGGGGAGTTCTGAAGGGTCATAGAATCGAATTGTAGTGTGGCAAAAGGGACAAGGTGGGAATCGGGTTTTGGAGGGGGGGGCATGGGTGCGGTGGCCTCTGGGAGCTGACTGGGAGGTCCAGGCAGGTTAAAGAGGGTTTCAGGGTGTGCAGAAGTGTCGTTAGTATTCCGTAGGGCTTCATCTGGGGCTGTCATTCTTTTGGGGGTGTCGTGAAGGGTTTTAGAATCAAATTTTTGTGTGCCAAATGGGACGAGGTGGGAGTTTGTTTTGGGGGGGTGGCATGGGTACGGTGGCCTCTAGAAGCTGACTGGGAGGTCCAGGCAGGTTAAAAAGGGTTTGAGGGTGTGCAGCAGCATTGTAAGTATTCTGTAGGGCATCGTCTGGGGGTGTCAGGGTTTTGGGGGAGTTCTGAAGGGTCGTAGAATCGAATTGTAATGTGCAAAAGGGGCGAGCTGGGAACTGGGTTTTGGGGTGGTGGGCATGGGTACGGAGAGCTCTGGGGGCTGACTGGGAGGTCCAGGCAGGCTAGAAAGTGTTTGAGGGAGTGCAGTGGTGTTCTTCTTATTCCATAGGGCTTTGTCTGAGGGTGTCAGGGTTTTGGGGAGGTCGTGAAGGGTCGTAGAATCAAAGTGTAGTGTGCCAAAAGGGACGAGATGGGAACTGGGTTTTGGGGTGGGGGCATGGGTACAGGGAGGTTTGGGGCTGACTGGGATTTCCAGCAGGTTAAAGAGGGTTTGAGGGAGTGCAGAAGCGTTGTAAGTATTCTGTAGGGCTTCGTCTGGGGGTGTCAGGGTTTTGGGGGAGTTCTGAAGGGTCATAGAATCGAATTGTAGTGTGCCAAAAGGGACAAGGTGGGTATCGGGTTTTGTACGGTGGGGTCATGGGTACGGGGGGCTCTAGGGGCTTACTGGGAGGTCCAGGCAGGTTAAAGAGGGTTTGAAGGTGTGCAGAAGTGTCGTTAGCATTCCGTAGGGCATTGTCTGGCTCTCTCAGGGTTTTTGTGATGTCGAGAAGGGTCGTAGAATCAAATTGTAGTGTGCAAAAGGGATGAGCTGGGAACTGGGATGGTGGGGGGGGGGCATGTATTCGATTGGCTCTGGGGTGTGACAGGCAGGTGCAGGCAGGTTAAAAAGACTTTGAGTTTGTGCAGAAGTGTCGATAGTATTCCGTAGGGCATCGTCTGGGGCTGTCAGTGTTTTGGGGGTGTCATGAAGGGTTGTAGAATCAAATTTTTGTGTGCCAAATGGGACGAGGTGGGAGCTTGTTTCGGGGTGGGGGCATGGGTACGGTGGGCTCTGGGAGCTGACTGGGAGGTCCAGGCAGGTTAAAAGGGTTTGAGGGAGTGCAGAGGTGTTAGTATTCTTATTCAGGGGGTGTCAGGGTTTTGGGGAGTTCTTTGTAGAATGGAATTGGTGTCAAAAGGGACAAGGTGGGATTTGGGTTTTGAGGGGGAGTCATGGGTACGGGGGCTCTAGGGGCTTACTGGGAGGTCCAGGCAAGTTAAAAAGGGTTTGAGGGTCAGAATGTGTTAGTATTCCGTAGGGCATTGTCTGGCTCTCTCAAAGGGTCGTAGAATCAAATTGTAGTGTGCAAAAGGGAGAGCTGGGAACTGGGTTTTGGGGAGGGGGCATGGGTACGGGAGCTCTGGGGCTGACTGGGAGGTCCAGGCAGGCTAGAAAGAGGGTTTGAGGGACTGCAGAGGTGTTCTTCTTATTCCATAGGGCTTTGTCTGAGGGTGTCAGGTTTTGGGGGGAGTACTGAAGGGTCGTAGAATCAAAGTGTAGTGTGCCAAAAGGGACAAGAGATGGGAACTGGGTTTTGGGGTGGGGGCATGGGTAGGGAGGTCTAGGGGCTGACTGGGAGGTCCAGGCAGGTTAAAGAGGGTTTGAGGGAGTGCAGAAGCCTTGTGAGTATTCTGTAGGGCATCGTCTGGGGTGTCAGGGTTTTGGGGAGTTCTGAAGGGTCATAGAATGGAATTGTAGTGTGCCAAAAGGGACAAGGTGGGATTTGGGTTTTGTAGGGGAGTTCATGAGTACGGGGGCTCTGGGAGCTGACTGGGAGGTCCAGGCAGGTTAAAAGGGTTTGAGGGTGTGCAGAATGTCGTTAGTATTCCGTAGGGCATTGTCTGGCTCTCTCAGGGTTTTGGGGGTTGTGAAGGGTCGTAGAATCAAATTGTAGTGTGCAAAAGGGACGAGCTGGGAACTGGGTTTTGGGGTGGGGGCATGGGTACGGAGAGCTCGGGGGGCTGACTGGGAGGTACAGGCAGGCTAGAAAGAGTTTGAGGGTGTGCAGAAGTGTCGTTAGTATTCCGTAGGGCTTCATCTGGGGCTGTCAGTGTTTTGGGGGTGTCGTGAAGGGTTGTAGAATCAAATTTTTGTGTGCAAATTGGACGAGGTGGGAGCTTGTTTTGAGGGAGGGGGCATGTTTACGGGGGGCTCTGGGAGCTGACTGGGAGGTCCAGGCACTTTAAAAAGGGTTTGAGGGTGTGCAGAAGCGTTGTTAGTATTCTGTAGGGCATCGTCTGGGGGTGTCAGGTTTTTGGGGGTGTTCTGAAGGGTTATAGAATCGAATTGTAGTGTGCCAAAAGGGACAAGGTGGGAATTGGGTTTTGTAGGGGGGGGGCATGGGTACGGGGGGCTCTAGGGGCTGACTGGGAGGTCCAGGCGGGTAAGAAAGTGTTTGAGGGAGTGCAGAGGTGTCGTTAGTATTCCGTGGGGCATTGTCTGGCTCTCTCAGGGTTTTTGGGGGGTTGTGAAGGGTCGTAGAATCAAATTGTAGTGTGCAAAAGGGACGAGATGGGAACTGGGTTTGGGGGGGGGGGGCATGTATTCGATTGGCTCTGGGGTGTGACAGGGAGGTGCAGGCAGGTTAAAAAGAGTTTGAGGGTGTGCAGAAGTGTCGTTAGTATTCCGTAGGGCTTCATTTGGGGCTGTCAGTGTTTTCGGGGTGTCGTGAACTCTTGTAGAATCGAATTTTTGTGTGCCAAATGTGACGAGCTGGGAACTGGATTTTGGGGTGGGGGGCATGGGTACGGTGGGCTCTGGGAGCTGACTGGGAGGTCCAGGCAGGCTAGAAAGTGTTTGAGGGAGTGCAGAGGTGTTCTTCTTATTCCATAGGGCTTTGTCTGAGGGTGTCAGGGTTTTGGGGAGGTCGTGAAGGGTCGTAGAATCAAAGTGTAGTGTGCCAAAAGGGACGAGATGGGAACTGGGTTTTGGGGCGGGGGCATGGGTACGGGGAGGTCTAGGGGCTGACTGGGAGGTCCAGGCAGGTTAAAGAGGGTTTGAGGGACTGCAGAAGCGTTGTTGGTGTTCTGTAGGGCTTCGTCTGGGGGTGTCAGGGTTTTGGGGGAGTACTGAAGGGTCATAGAATCGAATTGTAGTGTGCCAAAAGGGACAAGGTGGGAACTGGGTTTTGGGGTGGGGGGCATGGGTACAGGGAGCTCTAGGGGCTTACTGGGAGGTCCAGGCAGGTTAAAGAGGGTTTGAGGGAGTGCAGAAGCATTGTGAGTATTCTGTAGGGCTTCGTCTGGGGGTGTCAGGGTTTTGGGGGAGTTCTGAAGGGTCATAGAATCGAATTGTAGTGTGCCAAAAGGGACAAGGTGGGAGCTGGCTTTGGGGGGGCGGGGGGCATGGGTACGGGGAGGTCTAGGGGCTGATTGGGAGTTCCAGGCAGGTTAAAGAGGGTTTGAGGGTGTGCAGAAGTGTCGTTAGTATTCCGTAGGGCATTGTCTAGGTCTCTCAGGGGTATTGTGAGGTCGTGAAGGGTCGTAGTATCAAATTGCAGTATGCAAAAGGGATGAGCTGGGAACTGGGTTTTGGGGTGGGGGGCATGGGTACGGGGAGCTCTAGGGGCTTACTGGGAGGTCCAGGCAGGTTAAAGAGGGTTTGAGGGAGTGCAGAAGCGTTGTAAGTATTCTGTAGGGCTTCGTCTGGGGGTGTCAGGGTTTTGGGGGAGTTCTGAAGGGTCATAGAATCGAATTATAGTGTGCCAAAAGGGACAAGGTGGGAGCTGGTTTTGCGGGGGGGGGGGCATGGGTACGGGGGGCTCTAGGGTCTGACTGGGAGGTCCAGGCAGGTTAAAGAGGGTTTGAGGGTGTGCAGAAGTGTCGTTAGTATTCCGTAGGGCATTGTCTGGCTCTCTCAGGTGTTTTGGGGGGTTGTGAAGGGTCGTAGAATCAAATTGTAGTGTGCAAAAGGGATGAGCTGGGAACTGGGTTGGGGGGTGGGGGCATGTATTCGATTGGCTCTGGGGTGTGACAGGGAGGTGCAGGCAGGTTAAAAATAGTTTGAGGGTGTGCAGAAGTGTCGTTAGTATTCCGTAGGGCTTCATCTGGGGCTGTCAGTGTTTTGGGGTGTCGTGAAGGGTAGTGGAATCAAATTATTGTGTGCCACATGGGACGAGGTGGGAGCTTGTTGTGGGGGTGGGGGCATGGGTACGGTGGGCTCTGGGAGCTGACTGGGAGGTCCAGGCAGGTTAAAAAGGGTTTGAGGGTGTGCAGAAGCGTTGTAAGTATTCTGTAGGGCATCGTCTGGGGGTGTCAGGGTTTTGGGGGAGTTCTGAAGGGTCGTAGAATCGAATTGTAGTGTGCCAAAAGGGACAAGGTGGGAATTGGGTTTTGTAGGGGGGTGTCATGAGTACGGGGGGCTGTAGGGGCTTACTGGGAGGTCCAGGCAGGTTAAAAAGTGTTTGAGGGTGTGCAGAAGTGTCGTTAGTATTCCGTAGGGCATTGTCTGGCTCTCTCAGGGTTTTTGGGGGGTTGTGAAGGGTCGTAGAATCAAATTGTAGTGTGCAAAATGGACGAGCTGGGAACTGGGTTTTGGGGTGGGGGCATGGGTACGGAGAGCTCTGGGGGCTGACTGGGAGGTCCAGACAGGCTAGAAAGTGTTTGAGGGAGTGCAGAAGTGTCCTTAGCATTCTGTAGGGCTTCACCTGGGGCTGTCAGTGTTTTGGGGGTGTCGTGAAGGGTTGTAGAAACGAATCTTTGTGTGCCACTTTGGATGAGCTTGGAGCTTGCTTTGGGGGGGGGGGGGGATGTGTACGGGGGCTCTGGGAGCTGACTGGGAGGTCCAGGCAGGCTAAAAATTGTTTGAGGGTGTGCAGAAGCGTTGTTAGTATTCTGTAGGGCATCGTCTGGGGTGTCAGGGTTTTGGGGAGTTCTGAAGGGTCGAGAATCGAATTGTAGTGTGCCAAATGGGACAAGGTGGGAATTGGGTTTTGTAGGGGGGGGTTATGAGTACGGGGGGCTCTAGGGGCTTACTGGGAGGTCCAGGCAGGCTAGAAAGTGTTAGAGGGAGTGCAGAGGTGTTCTTCTTATTCCATAGGGCTTTGTCTGAGGGTGTCAGGGTTTACGGGGCGGCATGAAGGGTCATAGAATCGAATTCAATGTGCCAAAAGGGACGTGGTGGGAATTGGGTTTTGCGGAGGGTGTGTCATGGGTACGGGGGGCTCTAGGGGTTTACTGGGAGGTCCAGGCAAGTTAAAGAGGGTTTGAGGGTGTGCAGAAGTGTCATTAGTATTCCGTAGGGCATTTTCTGGGTCTCTCAGGGTTTTTGGGGGGTCGTGAAGGGTCATAGAATCGTATTGTAGTGTGCCAAAAGAGACGAGGTGGGAACTGGCTTTGGGGGGGGGTGGGTCATGGGTATGGGGGTTTCTTTGCGTTGACTGGAAGGTGCAGGTCGGTTAAAGAGGGTTTGAGGATGTGCAGAAGTGTCGTTAGTATTCCGTAGGGCATTGTCTGGGTCTCTCAGGATTTTGGGGGAGTCGTGAAGGGTCGTAGAATCAAATTGTACTGTGCAAAAGGGATGAGCTGGGAACTGGGTCTTGGGGTGGGGGGGCATGTATTTGGTTGGCTCTGGGGCCCGACTGGGAGGTGTAGGCAGGTTAAAAAGGGTTTGAGGGAGTGCAGAAGTGTCCTTAGCATTCCGTAGGGCTTCATATGGGCCTGTCAGTGTTTTGGGGGTGTCGTGAAGGGTTGTAGAATCGAATCTTTGTGTGCCAAATGGGACGAGGTGGGAGCTGGCATTGACGGGGGAGGGGGGCATGGGTACGGGGAGCTCTGGGGGCTGACTGGGAGGTCCAGGCAGGTTAAAAAGGGTTTGAGGGTGAGCAGAAGCGTTGTTAGTATTCTGTAGGGCATCGTCTGGGGGTGTCAGGGTTTTGGGGGAGTTCTGAAGGGTCGTAGAATGGAATTGTACTGTGCAAAAGGGATGAGCAGGGAACTGGGTTTGGTGGGGCGGAGGGGCATGTATTCGGTTGTCTCTGCGGCCTGACTGGGAGTGCAGGCAGGTTAAAAGTGTTTGAGGGAGTGCAGAAGCGTTGTTAGTATTCTGTAGGGCATCGTCTCGGGATGTGAGGATTTTGGGGAGTTCTGAAGGGTCGTAGAATCGAATTGTAGTGTGCCAAAAGGGACAAGGTGGGAATTGGGTTTTGTAGGGGGGGGTCATGAGGACGGGGGGCTCTAGGGGATTACTGGGAGGTCCAGAAAGGTGAAAGAGGGTTTGAGGGTGTGCAGAAGTGTCGTTAGTATTCCGTAGGGCATTGTCTGGGTCTCTCAGGGTTTTTGTGGTGTTTTGAAGGGTCGTAGAATCAAATTGCAGTGTGCAAAAGGGATGAGCTGGGAACTGGCTTTGGTGGGGTGGGGGGCATGTATTCGATTGGCTCTGGGGTGTGACAAGGAGGTGCAGGCAGGTTAAAAAGAGTTTGAGGGTGTGCAGAAGTGTCGTTAGTATTCCGTAGGGCTTCATCTGGGGCTGTCAGTGTTTTGGGGGTGTCGTGAAGGGTCGTAGAATCAAAGTGTAGTGTGCCAAATGGGACTAGGAGGAACTGGATTTGGGGGTGGTCATGGGTACGGTGGGCTCTGGGAGATGACTGGGAGGTCCAGGCACGTTAAAAGTATTTGAGGTGTGCAAAACCGTTGTAAGTATTCTGTAGGGCATCGTCTGGGGTGCCAGGGTTTTGGGGAGTTCTGAAGGGTCGTAGAATCGAATTGTAGTGTGCCAAAAGGGACAAGGTGGGAATTGGGTTTTGTAGGGGGTCATGAGGACGGGGCTCTAGGGGCTTACTGGGAGGTCCAGAAAGGTGAAAGAGGGTTTGAGGGTGTGCAGAAGTGTCGTTAGTATTCCGTAGGGCATTGTCTGGCTCTCTCAGGGTTTTTGTGATGTCGTGAAGGGTTGTAGAATCAAATTGCAGTGTGCAAAATGCATGAGCTGGGAACTGGGTTTGGTGGGGGGGGGTATGTATTCGATTGGCTCTGGGGTGTGACAGGCAGGTGCAGGCAGGTTAAAAAGAGTTTGAGTTTGTGCAGAAGTGTCGTTAGTATTCCGTAGGGCTTCATCTTGGGCTATCAGTGTTTTGGGGGTGTCGTGAAGGGTTGTAGAATCAAATTTTTGTGCGCCACATGGGACGAGGTGGGAGCTTGTTTTGGCGGTGAGGGGCATGGGTACGGTGGGCTCTGGGAGCTGACTGGGAGGTCAGGTAGGTTAAAGGGTTTGAGGGTGTGCAGAAGCGTTGTAAGTATTCTGTAGGGCATCGTCTGGGGTGTCAATGTTTTGGGGGAGTTCTGAAGGGTCATAGAATCGAATTGTAGTGTGCCAAAAGGGACAAGGTGGGAGATGGCTTTGGGGTGGGGGGGGGTCATGGGTACGGGGGGCTCTAGGGGTTGACTGGGAGGTCCAGGCAGGTTAAAGAGGGTTTGAGGGTGTGCAGAAGCATTGTAGGTATTCTGTAGGGCTTCGTCTGGGGGTGTCAGGTTTTTGGGGGAGTTCTGAAGGGTTATAGAATCGAATTGTAGTGTGCCAAAAGGGACAAGGTGGGAGTTGGTTTTGGGGGGGGGGCATGGGTACGGGGGGCTCTAGGGGCTTACTGGGAGGTCCAGGCAGGTTAAAGAGGGTTTGTGGGTGTGCAGAAGTGTCGTTAGTATTCCGTAGGGCTTCATCTGGGGCTGTCAGTGTTTTGGGGGTGTTGTGAAGGTTTTTTAGAATCAAATTTTTGTGTGCCAAATGGGACGAGGTGGGAATTGGGTTTTGTAGGGGGTCATGGGTACGGGGCTCTAGGGGTTGACTGGGAGGTCCAGGCAGGTTAAAGAGGGTTTGAGGGTGTGCAGAAGTGTCGTTAGCATTCTGTAGGGCATCGTCTGGGGCTGTCAGTGTTTTGGGGGTGTCGTGAAAGGTTTTAGAATCAAATTTTTGTGTGCCAAATGGGACGAGGTGGGAGTTTGTTTTGGGGGGGGGGCATGTGTACGGTGGGCTCTGGGAGCTGACTGGGAGGTCCAGGCAGGTTAAAAGGGTTTGAGGGTGTGCAGAAGCATTGTAAGTATTCTGTAGGGCATCGTCTGGGGGTGTCAGGGTTTTGGGAGAGTTCTGAAGGGTCGTAGAATCGAATTGCAGTGTGCCAAAAGGGACAAGGTGGCAATTGGGTTTTGTAGGGTGGGGTCATGAGTACGGGGGGCTCTAGGGGCTTACTGGGAGGTCCAGGCAGTTTAAAAGGGTTTGAGGGTGTGCAGAAGTGTCGTTAGTATTCCGTGGGGCATTGTCTGGTCTCTTCAGGGTTTTGGGGTGTTGTGAAGGGCCGTAGAATCGTATTGTAGTGTGCCAAAAGGACTAGGTGGGAGCTGGCTTTGGAGGCTGGGGCATGGGTACAGGGGCTCTTTGGGTTGACTGGGAGGTGCAGGTATGTTATAGAGGGTTTGAGGGTGTGCAGAAGTGTCGTTAGTATTCCGCAGGGCTTCATCAGGGGCTGTCAGTGTTTTGGGGGTGTCGTGAAGGGCTGTAGAATCAAATTGTAGTGTGCAAAAAGGACGAGCTGGGAACTGGGTTTTGGGGTGGGGGGCATGGGTACGGGGAGCTCTGGGGGCTGACTGGGAGGTCCAGGCAGGCTAGAAAGTGTTTGAGGGAGTGCAGAGGTGTCGTTAGTATTCCGTAGGGCATTGTCTGGGTCTCTCAGGGTTTTTGTGGGGTCGTGAAGGGTCGTAGAATCAAATTGTTGTGTGTAAAAGGGATGAGATGGGAGCTGGGTTTGGTGGGGGGCATGTATTCGATTGGCTCTGGGGTGTGACAGGGAGGTGCAGGCAGGTTAAAAAGAGTTTGAGGGTGTGCAGAAGTGTCGTTAGTATTCCGTAGGGCTTCATCTGGGGCTGTCAGTGTTTTGGGGGTGTCGTGAAGGGTTGTGGAATCAAATTTTTGTGTGCCAAATGGGACGAGGTGGGAGTTTGTTTTGGGGGGGGGGCATGTGTACGGTGGGCTCTGGGAGCTGACTGGGAGGTCCAGGCAGGTTAAAAAGGGTTTGAGGGTGTGCAGAAGCATTGTAAGTATTCTGTAGGGCATCGTCTGGGGGTGTCAGTGTTTTGGGAGAGTTCTGAAGGAAAGTACTACTGGAAAGTAGCCCTGAGGAGAGAGACTTGGGGGTGCTGGTGGACAAAAAGCTCAACATGAGCTCCCAATGTGCACTTGCAGCCCGCAAGGCCAATCAGATCCTGGGCTGCATCAGGAGAAGTGTGGCTAGCAGGTCGAGGGAGGTGATCCTCCCCCTCTACTCAGCCCTGGTGAGACCCCACCTGGAGTACTGTGTCCAGTTCTGGAGCCCCTATTACAAGAGGGATGTGGAGGTGCTGGAACGTGTCCAGAGAAGGGCCACAAGGATGATCAGAGGGCTGGAGCACCTCTCCTATGAGAGCAGACTGAAGGAGTTGGGGCTGTTCAGTCTGCAGAAGAGAAGGCTACGAGGTGACCTAATTGTGGCCTTCCAGTATCTGAAGGGGGCCTACAGGAAGGCTGGGGAGGGACTTCTCAGGATTTCAGGTAGTGATAGGACTAGGGAAATGGAATGAAGCTGGAGGTGGGGAGATTCAGGCTGGATGTGAGGAGGAGGTTCTTCACCATGAGAGTGGTGAGACCCTGGAATGGGTTGTCCAGGGAGGTGGTCGAGGCCCCGTCCCTGGGGGTGTTTAAGAGCAGGCTGGATGAGGCTCTGTCCAGCCTGATCTAGTGTGGGGTTTCCCTGCCCATGGCAGGGGGGTTGGAACTAGATGATCCTTGTGGTCCCTTCCAACCCTGAATGAAACTATGAAACTAATGAAACTATGAAACTATGAAACTATGAAGGGTCGTAGAATCGAATTGCAGTGTGCCAAAAGGGACAAGGTGGGAATTGGGTTTTGTAGGGTGGGGTCATGAGTACGGGGGGCTCTAGGGGCTTACTGGGAGGTCCAGGCAGGTTAAAAAGTGTTTGAGGGTGTGCAGAAGTGTCGTTAGTATTCCGTAGGGCATTGTCTGGCTCTCTCAGGGTTTTTGGGGGGTTGTGAAGGGTCGTAGAATCAAATTGTAATGTGTAAAAGGGGCGAGCTGGGAACTGGGTTTTGGGGTGGGGGGCATGGGTACGGAGAGCTCTGGGGGCTGACTGGGAGGTCCAGGCAGGCTAGAAAGTGTTTGAGGGAGTGCAGAGGTGTTCTTCTTATTCCATAGGGCTTTGTCTGAGGGTGTCAGGGTTTTGGGGAGGTCGTGAAGGGTCGTAGAATCAAAGTGTAGTGTGCCAAAAGGGACGAGATGGGAACTGGGTTTTGGGGTGGGGGCATGGGTACGGGCAGGTCTAGGGGCTGACTGGGAGGTCCAGGTAGGTTAAAGAGGGTTTGAGGGAGTGCAGAAGCGTTGTAAGTATTCTGTAGGGCTTCGTCTGGGGGTGTCAGGGTTTTGGGGGAGTTCTGAAGGGTCATAGAATCGAATTGTAGTGTGCCAAAATGGAAAAGGTGGGAGCTGGTTTTGTAGGGGGGGGCATGTATTCGATTGCCTCTGGGGTGTGACAGGGAGGTGCAGGGAGGTTAAAAAGAGTTTGAGGGTGTGCAGAAGTGTCGTTAGTATTCCGTAGGGCTTCATCTGGGGCTGTCAGTGTTTTGGGGGTGTCGTGAAGGGTTGTAGAATCAAATTTTTGTGTGCCAAATGGGACGAGGTGGGAGCTTGTTTTGGGGTGGGGGCATGGGTACAGGGAGGTCTAGGGGCTGACTGGGAAGTCCAGGCAGGTTAGAAAGGGTTTGAGGGAGTGCAGAAGTGTCGTTAGTATTCCGTGGGGCATTGTCTGGGTCTCTTCAGGTTTTTTGGGGGGTTGTGAAGGGTCGTAGAATCAAATTGTAGTGTGCAAAAGGGACGAGCTGGGAACTGGGATTTGGGGTGGGGGTCATGAGTACGGAGGGCTCTTTGGGTTGTCTGGGAGTTGCAGGTATGTTATAGAGGGTTTGAGGGTGTGCAGAAGTGTCGTTAGTATTCCGCAGGTCTTCATCAGGTTCTGTCAGTGTTTTGGGGGTGTCGTGAAGGGCTGTAGAAACAAATTGTAGTGTGCAAAAAGGACGAGCTGGGAACTGGGTTTTGGGGTGGGGGGCATGGGTACGGGGAGCTCTGGGGGCTGACTGGGAGGTCCAGGCAGGCTAGAAAGTGTTTGAGGGAGTGCAGAGGTGTCGTTAGTATTCCGTAGGGCATTGTCTGGGTCTCTCAGGGTTTTTGTGGGGTCGTGAAGGGTCGTAGAATCAAATTGTAGTGTGCAAAAGGGATGAGCTGGGAGCTGGGTTTGGTGGGGGCATGTATTCGATTGGCTCTGGGGTGTGACAGGGAGGTGCAGGCAGGTTAAAAAGAGTTTGAGGGTGTGCAGAAGTGTCGTTAGTATTCCGTAGGGCTTCATCTGGGGCTGTCAGTGTTTTGGGGGTGTCGTGAAGGGTTGTGGAATCAAATTTTTAAGTGCCAAATGGGACGAGGTGGGAGTTTGTTTTGGGGGCATGGGTACGGTGGAATCTGGGAGCTGACTGGGAGGTCCATGCAGGTTAAAAAGGGTTTGAGGGTGTGCAGAAGCGTTGTTAGTATTCTGTAGGGCATCTTCTGGGGGTGTCAGGGTTTTGGGGGAGTTCTGAAGGGTCGTAGAATCGAATTGTAGTGTGCCAAAAGGGACAAGGTGGGAATTGGGTTTTGTAGGGGGGGGTCATGGGTACAGGGGGCTCTGGGAGCTGACTGGGAGGTCCAGGCAGGTTAAAAGGGTTTGAGGGTGTGCAGAAGTGTCGTTAGTATTCCGTAGGGCATTGTCTGGCTCTCTCAGGGTTTTTATGGGTTGTGAAGGGTCGTAGAATCAAATTGTAGTGTGCAAAATGGATGAGCTGGGAACTGGGTTTTGGGGTGGGGGCATGGGCACGGGGAGCTCTGGGGCTGACTGGGAGGTCCAGGCAGGTTAAAAAGAGTTTGAGGGTGTGCAGAAGTGTCGTTAGTATTCCGTAGGGCATTGTCTGGGTCTCTCAGGGTTTTTGTGGGTTCGTGAAGGGTCATAGAATCAAATTGTAGTGTGCAAAAGGGATGAGCTAGGAACTGGGTTTGGTGGGGGGGGGGGCATGTATTCGATTGGCTCTGGGGTGTGACAGGGAGGTGCAGGCAGGTTAAAAAGAGTTTGTGGGTGTGCAGAAGTGTCGTTAGTATTCCGTAGGGCTTCATCTGGGGCTGTCAGTGTTTTGGGGGTGTCGTGAAGGGTTGTAGAATCAAATTTTTGTGTGCCAAATGGGACGAGGTGGGAGCTTGTTTTGGGGTGGGGGCATGGGTACAGGGAGGTCTAGGGGCTGACTGGGAAGTCCAGGCAGGCTAGAAAGTGTTTGAGGGAGTGCAGAGGTGTCCTTATTATTATTCCGTAGGGCATTGTCTGGGTCTCTTCAGGGTTTTTGGGGTGTTGTGAAGGGTCGTAGAATCGTATTGTAGTGTGCCAAAAGGGACGAGGTGGGAGCTGGCTTTGGAGGCTGGGGGCATGGGTACAGGGGGCTCTTTGGGTTGACTGGGAGGTGCAGGTATGTTATAGAGGGTTTGAGGGTGTGCAGAAGTGTCGTTAGTATTCCGCAGGGCTTCATCAGGGGCTGTCAGTGTTTTGGGGGTGTCGTGAAGGGCTGTAGAATCAAATTGTAGTGTGCAAAAGGGACGAGGTGGGAACTGGGATTTGGGGTGGGGTTCATGATTACGGGGGGCTCTGGGAGCTGACTGGGAGGTCCAGGAAGGTTAAAAAGGCTTTGAGGCTGTGCAGAAGTGTCGTTAGTATTCTGTAGGGCATTGTCTGGCTCTCTCAGGGTTTTTCGGGGGTTGTGAAGGGTCGTAGAATCAAATTGTAGTGTGCAAAATGGACGAGCTGGGAACTGGGTTTTGGGGTGGGGGCATGGGTGCATGGGAGCTCTGGGGGCTGACTGGGAGGTCCAGGCAGGCTAGAAAGTGTTTGAGGGAGTGCAGAGGTGTCGTTAGTATTCCGTAGGGCATTGTCTGGCTCTCTCAGGGTTTTTGTGATATCGTGAAGGGTCGTAGAATCAAATTGTAGTGTGCAAAAGGGACGAGCTGGGAATTGGTTTTTGGGGTGGGGGCATGGGTACGGGGAGCACTGGGGGCTGACTGGGAGGTCCAGGGAGGTTAAAAAGGGTTTGAGGGTGTGCAGAAGTGTCGTTAGTATTCCGTAGGGCTTCATCTGGGGCTGTCAGTGTTTTGGGGGTGTCGTGAAGGGCTGTAGAATCAAATTTTTGTGTGCCAAATGGGACGAGGTGGGAGCTGGATTTGGGGGGTGGGAGCATGTGTACGGGGGGCTCTGGGAGCTGACTGGGAGGTCCAGGCAGGTTAAAAAGGGTTTGAGGGTGTGCAGAAGCGTTGTAAGTATTCTGTAGGGCATCGTCTGAGGGTGTCAGGGTTTTGGGGGAGTTCTGAAGGGTCGTAGAATCGAATTGTAGTGTGGCAAAAGGGACAAGGTGGGAATTGGGTTTTGTAGGGGGGGGTCATGAGTACGGGGGGCTCTAGGGGCTTACTGGGACGTCCATGCAGGCTAGAAAGTGTTTGAGGGAGTGCAGAGGTGTCCTTTTTATTATTCCATAGGGCTTTGTCTGAGGGTGTCAGGGATTTGGGGAGGTCGTGAAGGGTCGTAGAATCAAAGTGTAGTGTGCAAAAGGGATGAGATGGGAACTGGGTTTTGGGGTGGGGGCATGGGTACGGGGAGGTCTAGGGGCTGACTGGGAGGTCCAGGCAGGTTAAAAAGAGTTTGAGGGTGTGCAGAAGCGTTGTAAGTATTCCGTAGGGCATCGTCTGGGGTGTCAGGGTTTTGGGGAGTTCAGAAGGGTCATAGAATCGAATTGTAGTGTGCCAAAAGGGACAAGGTGGGTATCGGGTTTTGTAGGGGGGGTTCATGGGTACGGGGGGCTCTAGGGGTTGACTGGGAGGTCCAGGCAGGTTAAAGAGGGTTTGAGGGTGTGCAGAAGTGTCGTTAGTATTCCGTAGGGCATTGTCTGGCCCTCTCAGGGTTTTTGTGATGTCGTGAAGGGTCGTAGAATCAAATTGTAGTGTGCAAAAGTTACGAGCTGGGAACTGGGTTTTGGGGTGGGGGGCATGGGTACGGGGAGCTCTGGGGGCTGACTGGGAGGACCAGGCAGGCTAGAAAGTGTTTGAGGGAGTGCAGAGGTGTCGTTACTATTTCGAAGGACATTGTCTGGGTCTCTCAGGGTTTTTGTGGTGTTTTGAAGGGTCGTAGAATCAAATTGCAGTGTGCAAAAGGGATGAGCTGGGAACTGGCTTTGGTGGGGTGGGGGGCATGTATTCGATTGGCTCTGGGGTGTGACAGGGAGTATTCCGTAGGGCTTCATCTGGGGCTGTCAGTGTTTTGGGGGTGTCGTGAAGGGTCGTAGAATCAAAGTGTAGTGTGCCAAATGGGACTAGGAGGGAACTGGATTTGGGGGGGTGGTCATGGGTACGGTGGGCTCTGGGAGCTGACTGGGAGGTCCAGGCACGTTAAAAAGGGTTTGAGGGTGTGCAAAACCGTTGTAAGTATTCTGTAGGGCATCGTCTGGGGGTGCCAGGGTTTTGGGGGAGTTCTGAAGGGTCGTAGAATCGAATTGTAGTGTGCCAAAAGGGACAAGGTGGGAATTGGGTTTTGTAGGGGGGGTTCATGAGTATGGGGGACTCTAGGGGCTTACTGGGAGGTGCAGGCAGGTTAAAAAGGGTTTGAGGGTGTGCAGAAGTGTCGTTAGTATTCCGTAGGGCATTGTCTGGCTCTCTCAGGGTTTTTGGGGGGTTGTGAAGGGTCGTAGAATCATTTTGTAGTGTGCAAAAGGGACGAGCTGGGAACTGGGTTTTGGGGTGGGGGGCATGGGTACGGAGAGTTCTGGGGGCTGACTGGGAGGTCCAGGCAGGCTAGAAAGTGTTTGAGGGAGTGCAGAGGTGTTCTTCTTATTGTATAGGGCTTTGTCTGAGGGTGTCAGGGTTTTGGGGAGGTCGTGAAGGGTCGTAGAATCAAAGTGTAGTGTGCCAAAAGGGACGAGATGGGAAGTGGGTTTTGGGGTGGGGGCATGGGTACGGGGAGGTCTAGGGGCTGACTGGGAGGTCCAGGCAGGTTAAAGAGGGTTTGAGGGAGTGCAGAAGTGTCGTTAGTATTCCGTAGGGCTTCATCTGGGGATGTCAGTGTTTTGGGGGAGTTCTGAAGGGTCATAGAATCGAATTGTAGTGTGCCAAAAGGGACAAGGTGGGAGCTGGTTTTGGGGGGGGGTCATGGGTACGGGCGGGTCTAGGGGCTGACTGGGAGGTCCAGGCAGGTTAAAGAGTGTTTGAGGGTGTGCAGAAGTGTCGTTAGTATTCCGTAGGGCATTGTCTGGCTCTCTCAGGTTTTTTGTGATATCGTGAAGGGTCGTAGAATCAAATTGTAGTGTGCAAATGGGATGAGCTGGGAACTGGGTTTTGGGGTGGGGGGCATGGGTACGGGGAGCTCTGGGGGCTGACTGGGAGGTCCAGGCAGGCTAGAAAGTGTTTGAGGGAGTGCAGAGGTGTAGTTAGTATTCTGTAATGCATTGTCTGGCTCTCTGAGGGTTTTTGTGGGGTCGTGAAAGGTCGTAGAATCAAATTGCAGTGTGCAAAAGGGATGAGCTGGGAACTGGGTTTTGGGGTGGGGGGCATGGTTACGCGAGCTCTGGGGGCTGACTGGGAGGTCCAGGCAGGTTAAAGAGGGTTTGAGTGTGTGCAGAAGTGTAGTTAGAATTCCGCAGGGCATTGTGTGGGTATCTGAGGGTTTTGGGGGAGTCGTGAAGGGTCGTAGAATCAAATAGTAGTGTGCAAAAGAGATGAGCTGGGAAATGGGATCGGGAGGCGGGGTTTATGTATTTGGTTGGCTCTGGGGTCCGACTGGGACGTGTAGGCAGGTTAAAAAGTGTTTCATGGAGTGCAGTTGTGTCCTTAACTTTCCGTAGGGCTTCATCTGGGGCTGTCAGTGTTTTGGGGGTGTCGTGATGGGTCGTAGAATCGAATTTTTCTGTGCCAAATGGGACGAGGTGCGAGGTTGTTTTGGGGGTGGCCATGGGTACGGGGGGCTCTGGGAGCTGATTGGGACGTCCAGGAAGGTTAAAAAGGGTTTGAGGGTGTGCAGAAGTGTCATTGGTATTCCGTAGGGCATTGTCTGGCTCTCTCAGGGTTTTTGGGGGGTTGTGAAGGGTCATAGAATCAAATTGTAGTGTGCAAAATGGACGAGCTGGGAACTGGGTTTTGGGGTGGGGGGCATTGGTATGGGGGGCTCTGGGAGCTGACTGGGAGGTCCAGGTAGGCTAGAAAGTGTTTGTGGGAGTGCACAGGTGTTCTTCTTATTCCATAGGGCTTTGTCTGAGGGTGTCAGGGTTTTGGGGAGGTCGTGAAGGGTCGTAGAATCAAAGTGTAGTTTGCCAAAAGGGACGAGATGGGAACTGGGTTTTTGGGTGGGGGCATGGGTATGGGGAGGTCTAGGGGCTGACTGGGAAGTCCAGGCAGGTTGAAGAGGGTTTGAGGGAGTGCAGAAGTGTCTTTAGTATTCCGTAGGGCTTCATCTGGGGCTGTCAGTGTTTTGGGGAGTTCTGAAGGGTCATAGAATCGAATTGTAGTGTGCCAAAAGGGACAAGGTGGGAGCTGGTTTTGGGGGGGGGTCATGGGTACGGGGGCTCTAGGGGCTGACTGGGAGGTCCAGGCAGGTTAAAGAGGGTTTGAGGGTGTGCAGAAGTGTCGTTAGTATTCCGTAGGGAATTGTCTGGCTCTCTCAGTGTTTTTGTGATATCGTGAAGGGTCGTAGAATCAAATTGTAGTGTGCAAAAGGGATGAGCTGGGAACTGGATTTGGGGGGGGGGGCATGTATTCGATTGGCTGTGGGGTGTGACAGGGAGGTGCAGGCAGGTTAAAAAGAGTTTGAGGGTGTGCAGAAGTGTCGTTAGTATTCCGTAGGGCTTCATCTGGGGCTGTCAGTGTTTTGGGGGTGTCGTGAAGGGCTGTAGAATCAAATATTTGTGTGCCAAATGGGACCAGGTGGGAGTTTGTTTTGAGGGTGGGGGCATGGGTACGGTGGGCTCTGGGAGCTGACTGGGAGGTCCAGGCAGGTTAAAAAGGGTTTGAGGGTGTGCAGAAACGTTGTAAGTATTCTGTAGGGCTTCGTCTGGGGGTGTCAGGGTTTTGGGGAGTTCTGAAGGGTCATAGAATCGAATTGTAGTGTGGCAAAAGGGACAAGGTGGGAGCTGGTTTTGGGGGCATGTGTACGGGGTGTGGTGGTTTAGGCTGGGTGCTGGCCCGGCTGCCACTGCACAGAACACACCTGGGAGGTCCCTACGGTTGGGCCCAGCCCAGGGGGTGGTCACAGGCAGGTGTTCAATCCCATAATGCCCCGCTCCCCTATAAAAAGCCCATGCAGGTTCTCCACTCTCTCTATTGTCCCCAGCTGCAGCCTAGGTAAAATGGTGGGAGCCACCTCCCTTGGGTCTGCCCAGGCCCAAGGCTGATTTTGGGGGGAGGAAAGAGCCCTGGGGGGGGGGTTTGGGTGTACCCCCAGGTGGGGATGGGATGTTCTTGAGTATGTTTCTGGGATCTCTCTCTTTGTCACGGTGCTTGTGGTTCTCTGTAAAGCTTTCATTGGTGTATGTTTTTTTTAAAATTGTTTTCCTATTTAAACTTTCCATCACTTTTGCAATCCCTTTGTCTGAGCCGTTGTTTCTGCCCGTGGTGGGGAGGGGGTTTGCCCCAACCCATTACAGGGGGGCTCTAGGGGCTCACTGGGAGGTCCAGGCAGGTTAAAGAGGGTTTCAGGGTGTGCAGAAGTGTAGTTAGTATTCTGTAGGGCATTGTCTGGCCCTCTCAGGGTTTTTGTGATGTCGTGAAGGGTCTTAGAATCAAATTGTAGTGTGCAAAATGGACGAGCTGGGAACTGGGTTTGGTGGGGGGCATGTATTCGATTGGCTCTGGGGTGTGACAGGGAGGTGCAGGCAGGTTAAAAAGAGTTTGAGGGTGTGCAGAAGTGTCGTTAGTATTCCGTAGGGCTTCATCTGGGGCTGCCGGTGTTTTGGGGGTGTCGTGAAGGGTTGTAGAATCAAATTTTTGTCTGCCAAATGGGACGAGTTGGGAGCTGGATTTGGGGGTGGGGGCATGGGTACAGGGGCTCTGGGAGCTGACTGGGAGGTCCAGGCAGGTTAAAAAGGGTTTGAGGAGTGCAGAAGCGTTGTTGGTGTTCTGTAGGGCATCCTCTGTGGGTGTCAGGGTTTTGGGGAGTTCTTAAGGGTTGTAGAATCCAATTGTAGTGTGCCAAAAGGAGAAGGTCGGAATTGGGTTTTGTAGGGGGTCATGAGTACGGGGGCCTCTAGGGGCTTACTGGGAGGTGCAGGCAGGTTTAAAAGGGTTTGAGGGTGTGCAGAATTGTCCTTATTATTCCGTAGGGCATTGTCTGGCTCTCTCAGGGTTTTTGGGGGGTTGTGAAGGGTCGTAGAATCGTATTGTAGTGTGCCAAAAGGGACAAGGTGGGAGCTGGCTTTGGAGGGGGGGGCATGGGTACGGGGAGCTCTGGGGACTGACTGGGAGGTCCAGGCAGGATAGAAAGTGTTTGAGGGAGTGCCGAGGAGTCGTTAGTATTCCGTGGGGCATTGCCTGGCTCTCTCAGGGTTTTTGTGGGGTCGTGAAGGGTCTTAGAATCAAATTGTAGTGTGTAAAAGGGATGAACTGGGAACTGGGTTTGGTGGGGGGGGGGCATGTATTCGATTGGCTCTGGGGTGTGACAGGGAGGTGCAGGCAGGTTAAAAAGAGTTTGAGGGTGTGCAGAAGTGTCGTTAGTATTCCGTAGGGCTTCATCTGGGGCTGTCGGTGTTTTGGGGGTGTCGTGACGGGTTGTAGAATCAAATTTTTGTCTGCCAAATGGACGAGTTGGGAGCTGGATTTGGGGGGTGGGGGCATGGGTACGGGGGGCTCTGGGAGCTGACTGGGAGGTCCAGGCAGGTTAAAAAGGATTTGAGGGTGTGCAGAAGCGTTGTTTGTATTCTGTAGGGCATCGTCTGGGGGTGTCTGGGTTTTGGGGGAGTTCTGAAGTGTTGAAGAATCCAATTGAAGTGTGCCAAAAGGGATAAGGTGGGAATTAGGTTTTGTAGGGGGGTGTCATGAGTACGGGTGGCTCTGGGGGCTAACTGGGAGGTCCAGGCAGGTTAAAAAGGGTTTGAGGATGTGCAGAAGTGTCGTTAGTATTCCGTAGGGCATTGTCTGGCTCTCTCAGGGTTTTTGTGATGTCGTGAAGGGTCGTAGAATCAAATTGTAGTGTGCAAAAGGGATGAGCTGGGAACTGGGTTTTGGGGTGGGGGGGGGTCATGTGTTCGATTGGCTCTGGGGTGTGACAGGGAGGTGCAGGCAGGTTAAAAAGAGTTTGAGGGTGTGCAGAAGTGTCGTTAGTATTCCGTAGGGCTTCTTCTGGGGCTGTCAGTGTTTTTGTTGGGGTCGTGAAGTGTCGTAGAATCAAAGTGTAGTGTGCCAAATGGTACGAGGGGGGAACTGGATTTGGGGGGGGGGGTCATGGGTACGGTGGGCTCTGGGACCTGACTGGGAGGTCCAGGCAGGTTAAAAACCTCAGTACCAGGCAAGATCATGGAACAGGTCATCCTGAGTGCAATAACACAGCACTTAGAGGATGGCCAAGGGATCAGGCCTAGCCAACATGGATTTAGGAAGGGCAGGTCCTGCCTGACCAACCTGATCTCCTTCTATGATCAGGTGACCCGCCTGGTAGATGTGGGGAGGCCTGTTGATGTAGTCTTCCTGGACCTCAGCAAGGCCTTTGACACTCTACCCCATAGCAAACTGCTGGCCAAGCTGTCAGCCCATGGCTTGGACGGGAGCACACTGCGATGGGTTAGGAACTGGCTGGATGGCCGAGCCCAGAGAGTGGTGGTGAATGGTGCCACATCCAGCTGGCGGCCAGTCACTAGTGGTGTGCCCCAAGGATCAGTGTTGGGCCCTGTGCTCTTTAACATCTTTATTGACGATCTGGATGAGGGCATTGAGTCCATCATCAGTAAATTTGCTGACGACACCAAGCTGGGGCAAGAGTTGATCTACTGGAGGGTAGAGAGGCTCTGCAGAGGGACCTCGACAGGCTGGACAGATGGGCAGAATCCAATGGCATGAGATTTAACACATCCAAGTGCCGGGTTCTGCACATTGGCCACAACAACCCCATGCAGTGCTACAGGCTGGGGTCAGAGTGGCTGGAGAGCAGCCAGGCAGAGAGGGACCTGGGGTACTGGTCGATGGTAGGCTGAACATGAGCCTGCAGTGTGCCCAGGCAGCCAAGAGGGCCAATGGCATCCTGGCCTGCATCAGGAACAGTGTGGCCAGCAGGAGTAGGGAGGTCATACTGCCCCTGTATACTGCACTGGTTAGGCCGCACCTCGAGTACTGTGTCCAGTTCTGGGCCCCTCAGTTTAGGAAGGATGTTGACTTGCTGGAACGAGTCCAGAAAAGAGCAACAAAGTTGGTGAGGGGTTTGGAACACAAGCCCTATGAGGAAAGACTGAGGGAGCTGGGGTTGCTCAGCCTGGAGAAGAGGAGACTCAGGGTGACCTTATCACTCTCTACAACTACCTGAATGGAGGTTGTAGACAGGTGGGTGATGGTCTCTTCTCCCAGGCACCCAGTACCAGAACAAGAGGACACAGTCTCAGGCTGCGCCAGGAGGTTCAGGTTGGATGTTAGGAAAAAGTTCTATACAGAGAGAGTGATTGCCCATTGGAATGGGCTGCCCAGGAGGTGGTGGAGTCGCCGTCATTGAAGGTGTTCAGGAGGAGACTTGATGGGTTGCTTAGTGCCATGGGTTAGCTGTTTGGGTGGGTTGGATTGGTTGATGGGTTGGACACGATGATCTTGAAGGTCTCTTCCAACCTGGTTTGGTTTATTCTAATAAAGGTTTATTCTATTCTAATAAAAGGGTTTGAGGGTGTGCAGAAGCGTTGTAAGTATTCTGTAGGGCATCGTCTGGGGGTGTCAGGGTTTTGGGGGAGTTCTGAAGGGTCGTAGAATCGAATTGTAGTGTGCCAAAAGGGACAAGGTGGGAATTGGGTTTTGTAGGGGGTCATGAGTACAGGGGCTCTAGGGTCTGACTGGGAGGTCCAGGCAGGTTAAAAGGGTTTGAGGTGTGCAGAATGTCGTTAGTATTCCGTAGGGCATTGTCTGGCTCTCTCAGGGTTTTGGGGGTTGTGAAGGGCCGTAGAATCAAATTGTAGTGTGCAAAAGGGACGAGCTGGGAACTGGGTTTTGGGGTGAGGGGCATGGCTACAGAGAGCTCTGGGGGCTGACTGGGAGGTCCAGGCAGGCTAGAAAGTGTTTGAGGGAGTGCAGAGGTGTTCTTCTTATTCCATAGGGCTTTGTCTGAGGGTGTCAGGGTTTTGTGAGGTCGTGAAGGGTCGTAGAATCAAAGTGTAGTGTGCCAAAAGGGACAGAGATGGGAACTGGGTTTTGGGGTGGGGGCATGGGTGCAGGGGAGGTCTAGGGGCTTACTGGGAGGTCCAGGCAGGTTAAAGGGGTTTGAGGGAGTGCAGAAGCATTGTAAGTATTCTGTAGGGCATCGTCTGGGGGTGTCAGGGTTTTGGGGCAGTTCTGAAGGGTCATAGAATCGAATTGTAGTGTGCCAAAAGGACAAGGTGGGAATTGGGTTTTGTAGGGGGGGGTCATGAGTACGGGGGGCTCTAGGGGCTGACTGGGAGGTCCAGGCAGGTGAAAGAGGCTTTGAGGGTGTGCAGAAGTGTTGTTAGTATTCCGTAGGGCATTGTCTGGCTCTCTCAGGGTTTTGGGGGGGTTGTGAAGGGTCGTAGAATCAAATTGCAGTGTTGCAAAATGGATGAGCTGGGAACTGGGTTTTGGGGTGGGGGGCATGGGTACGGGGAGCTCTGGGGGCTGACTGGGAGTTCCAGGCAGGCTAGAAAGTGTTTGAGGGAGTGCAGAGGTGTCGTTAGTATTCCGTGGGGCATTGTCTGGCTCTATCAGGGTTTCGGTGGGGTCGTGAAGGGTCGTAGAATCAAATTGTACTGTGCAAAAGGGATGAGCTGGGAACTGGGTTTGGGGGGGGGGGATATGTATTCGATTGGCTCTGGGGTGTGACAGGGAGGTGCAGGCAGGTTAAAAAGAGCTTGAGGCTGTGCAGAAGTGTCGTTAGTATTCTGTAGGGCTTCATCTTGGGCTGTCAGTGTTTTGGGGGTGTCGTGAAGGGATGTAGAATCAAATTTTTGTGTGCCAAATGGGACGAGGTGGGAGCTGGATTTGGGGGGCGGGGGCATGGGTACGGGGGGCTCTGGGAGCTGACTGGGAGGTCCAGGAAGGTTAAAAAGGGTTTGAGGGTGTGCAGAAGCATTGTTAGTATTCTGTAGGGCATCGTCTGGGGGTGCCAGGGTTTTGGGGGAGTTCTGAAGGGTCGTAGAATCGAATTGTAGTGTGCCAAAAGGGACAAGGTGGGAATTGGGTTTTGTAGGGGGGTTTCATGAGTACGGGGGGCTCTAGGCACTTACTGGGAGGTCCAGGCAGGTTAAAAGGGGTTTGTGGGTGTGAAGAAGTGTCGTTAGTATTCCTTAGGGCATTGTCTGGCTCTCTCAGGGTTTTTGGGGGGTTGTGAAGGGTCGTAGAATCAAATTGTAGTGTGCAAAAGGGACGAGCTGGGAACTGTGTGTTGGGGTGGTGGGCATGGGTACGGGGAGGTCTAGGGGCTTACTGGGAGGTCCAGGCAGGTTAAAGGGGGTTTGAGGGAGTGCAGAAGCATTGTAAGTATTCTGTAGGGCATCGTCTGGGGGTGTCAGGGTTTTGGGGCAGTTCTGAAGGGTCATAGAATCGAATTGTAGTGTGCCAAAAGGGACAAGGTGGGAATTGGGTTTTGTAGGGGGGGATCATGAGTACGGGGGGCTCTAGGGGCTTACTGGGAGGTCCAGGCAGGTGAAAGAGGCTTTGAGGGTGTGCAGAAGTGTTGTTAGTATTCCGTAGGGCATTGTCTGGCTCTCTCAGGGTTTTGGGGGGGTTGTGAAGGGTCGTAGAATCAAATTGTAGTGTGCAAAATGGACGAGCTGGGAACTGGGTTTTGGGGTGGGGGGCATGGGTACGGGGAGCTCTGGGGGCTGACTGGGAGTTCCAGGCAGGCTAGAAAGTGTTTGAGGGAGTGCAGAGGTGTCGTTAGTATTCCGTGGGGCATTGTCTGGCTCTATCAGGGTTTCGGTGGGGTCGTGAAGGGTCGTAGAATCAAATTGTAGTGTGCAAAAGGGACGAGCTGGTAACTGGTTTTTGGGGAGGGGGGCATGGGTGCGGGGAGCTCTGGGGGCTGACTGGGAGGTCCAGGCAGGCTAGAAAGTGTTTGAGGGAGTGCAGAGGTGTTCTTATTATACCATAGGGCTTTGTCTGAGGGTGTCAGGGTTTTGGGGGAGTTCTGAAGGGTCATAGAATCGAATTATAGTGTGCCAAAAGGGACAAGGTGGGAGCTGGCTTTGTGGGGGAGGGGGTCATGGGTACGGGGGGCTCTAGGGGCTGACTGGGAGGTGCAGGCAGGTTAAAGAGGGTTTGAGGGTGTGCAGAAGTGTCGTTAGTATTCCGTAGGGCATTGTCTGGCTCTCTCAGGGTTTTTGGGGGGTTGTGAAGGGTCGTAGAATCAAATTGTAGTGTGCAATTTGGACGAGCTGGGAACTGGGTTTTGTGGAGGGGGCATGGGGCAGGGAGCTCTGGGGCTGACTGGGAGGTCCAGGCAGGCTAGAAAGTGTTTGAGGGAGTGCAGAGTTGTCGTTAGTATTCCGTAGGGCATTGTCTGGCTCTCTCAGGGTTTTTGGGGGTTCGTGAAGGGTCGTAGAATCAAATTGCAAGTGTGCAAAAGGGATGAGCTGGGAACTGGGTTTGGGGGGGGGCGGGGCATGTATTTGATTGGCTCTGGGGTGTGACAGGGAGGTGCAGGCAGGTTAAAGAGGGTTTGAGGGAGTGTAGAAGTGTTGTAAGTATTCTGTAGGACTTCGTCTGGGGGTGTCAGGGTTTTGGGGGAGTTCTGAAGGGTCATAGAATCGAATTGTAGTGTGCCAAAAGGGACAAGGTGGGAGCTGGTTTTGGGGAGGGGTCATGGGTATGGGGGGCTCTAGGGGCTGACTGGGAGGTCCAGGCAGGTTAAAGAGGGTTTGAGGGTGTGCAGAAGTGTCGTTAGTATTCCGTAGGGCTTCATCTGGGGCTGTCAGTGTTTTGGGGGTGTCATGAAGTGTTGTAGAATCAAATTTTTGTGTGCCAAATGGGACGAGGTGGGAATTTGTTTTGGGGGGGTGGGGCATGGGTACGGGGGGCTCTGGGAGGTGACTGGGAGGTCCAGGCAGGTTAAAAAGTGTTTGAGGGTGTGCAGAAGCATTGTTAGTATTCTGTAGGGCATCGTCTGGAGGTGTCAGGGTTTTGGGGGAGTTCTGAAGGGTCGTAGAATTGAATTGTAGTGTGCCAAAAGGGACAAGGTGGGAATTGGGATTTGTAGGGGGGGGTCATGATTACGGGGGACTCTAGGGGCTTTCTGGGAGGTCCTGGCAGGTTAAAAAGGGTTTGAGGGTGTGCAGAAGTGTCGTTAGTATTCCGTAGGGCATTGTCTGGCTCTCTCAGGGTTTTTGTGGTGTCGTGAAGGGTCGTAGAATCAAATTGCAGTGTGCAAAAGGGATGAGCTGGGAACTGGGTTTGGTGGGGGGGGGGCATGTATTCGATTGGCTCTGGGGTGTGACAGGGAGGTGCAGGCAGGTTAAAAAGAGTTTGAGTTTGTGCAGAAGTGTCGTTAGTATTCCGTAGTGCTTCATCTTGGGCTGTCAGTGTTTTGGGGGTGTCGTGTAGGGTTGTAGAATCAAATTTTTGTGCGCCACATGGGACGAGATGGGAGCTTGTTTTGGGGGTGGGGGGCATGGGTACGGTGGGCTCTGGGAGCTGTCTGGGAGGTCCAGGCAGGTTAAAAAGTGTTTGAGGGTGTGCAGAAGCGTTGTAAGTATTCTGTACGGCATCGTCGGGGGGTGTCAGGGTTTTGGGGGAGTTCTGAAGGGTCGTAGAATCGAATTGTAGTGTGCCAAAAGGGACAAGGTGGGAATTGGGTTTTGTAGGGGGGGGTCATGGGTACGGGGGACTCTAGGGGCTTACTGGGAGGTCCAGGCAGGTTAAAAAGGGTTTGAGGGTGTGCAGAAGTGTCGTTAGTATTCCGTAGGGCATTGTCTGGCTCTCTCAGGGTTTTTGTGGTGTCGTGAAGGGTCGTAGAATCAAATTGCAGTGTGCAAAAGGGATGAGCTGGGAACTGGGTTTGGTGGGGGGGGGGCATGTATTCGATTGGCTCTGGGGTGTGACAGGGAGGTGCAGGCAGGTTAAAAAGAGTTTGAGTTTGTGCAGAAGTGTCGTTAGTATTCCGTAGTGCTTCATCTTGGGCTGTCAGTGTTTTGGGGGTGTCGTGTAGGGTTGTAGAATCAAATTTTTGTGCGCCACATGGGACGAGATGGGAGCTTGTTTTGGGGGTGGGGGGCATGGGTACGGTGGGCTCTGGGAGCTGTCTGGGAGGTCCAGGCAGGTTAAAAAGTGTTTGAGGGTGTGCAGAAGCGTTGTAAGTATTCTGTACGGCATCGTCGGGGGGTGTCAGGGTTTTGGGGGAGTTCTGAAGGGTCGTAGAATCGAATTGTAGTGTGCCAAAAGGGACAAGGTGGGAATTGGGTTTTGTAGGGGGGGGTCATGGGTACGGGGGACTCTAGGGGCTTACTGGGAGGTCCAGGCAGGTTAAAAAGGGTTTGAGGGTGTGCAGAAGTGTCGTTAGTATTCCGTAGGGCATTGTCTGGCTCTCTCAGAGTTTTTGTGATGTCGTGAAGGGTCGTAGAATCAAATTGTAATGTGCAAAATGGATGAGCTGGGGACTGGGTTTTGGGGTGGGGGGCATGGGTACGGAGAGCTCTGGGGGCTGACTGGGAGGTCCAGGCAGGCTAGAAAGGGTTTGATGGAGTGCAGAGGTGTTCTTCTTATTCCATAGGGCTTTGTCTGAGGGTGTCAGGGTTTTGGGGAGGTCGTGAAGGGTCGTAGAATCAAAGGTTAGTGTGCCAAAAGGGATGACATGGGAACTGGGTTTTAGGGTGGGTGAATGGGTACGGGGAGGTCTAGGGGCTGACTGGGAGGTCCAGGCAGGTTAAAGAGGGTTTGAGGGAGTGCAGAAGCGTTGTAATTATTCTGTAGGGCTTTGTCTGGGGGTGTCAGGGTTTTGGGGAAGTTCTGAAGGGTCATAGAATCGAATTGTAGTGTGCCAAAAGGGACAATGTGGGAGCTGGTTTTGGGGGGGGGGCATGGGTACGGGGGGCTCTATGGGTTGACTGGGAGGTCCAGGCAGGTTAAAGAGGGTTTGAGGGTGTGCAGAAGTGTCGTTAGTATTCCGTGGGGCTTCATCTGGGGCTGTCAGTGTTTTGGGGGTGTCGTGAAGGGTTGTGGAATCAAATTTTTGTGTGCCAAATGGGACGAGGTGGGAGTTTGTTTTGGGGGGGGGGCATGGGTACGGTGGCCTCTGGGAGCTGACTGGGAGGTCCAGGCAGGTTAAAAAGGGTTTGAGGGTGTGCAGAAGCGTTGTAAGTATTCTGTAGGGCATCGTCTTGGGGTGTCAGGGTTTTGGGGGGGTTCTGAGGGGTCGTAGAATCGAATTGCAGTGTGCCAAAAGGGACAAGGTGGGAATTGGGTTTTGTAGGGGGTCAAGAGTACGGGGGCTCTAGGGGCTTACTGGGAGGTCCAGGCAGGTTAAAAAGGGTTTGAGGTTGTTGGAATATGGTAAAGGAAAGAGGCCTATGGGACCACTTGGCCTTCTGATAAGATAAGGGATGCCTGCAGGACAGCCTGGCGCCCTGCCAAGATAAGGAATGCCACAGAACAATGGATGTAGCTGAATTATCACAAAGTGTCACCAGGGCACTGTAGTCGTGTAATCATGAGAGTCGTAAAACAAGTAGGGGGCTTATCCAAACAAGATGTGTGGCCAGCTGAAGTAGGATGTTAAACTGCAAGAGGTGGGGTTGACATGTAATCTGTAACCAATAGTATGTTACCAAGTAGATATAGTTATAGCAAACTGTATATAAGATGTGTCTGATGCTCAATAAAGTTGGATTCCGCTGATCACATTGGTCGTTTAGCGGCCCCTTCTTGCAACAAATGGTGGAGAATGCGGGCAAGCTAATGAAGACAAAGGCTAGGGTCTAAGAAGTTTTTGGGACTTGGGAGATTCGGAGTAAGCCTGGAGGCAAGAAGAAGGCCGGCCAGGATAGCAGTACCGGAGGCTGCAAGAAAAGGAAGACAGCCTTGAAGCCGAAGACGCTGTAGAGCCGGGAACTGCTTAAACGAGGACTGTGCGCACAGGTATTAAAGTTTAAATACGGATATGGATAGGTAGGCAGCGTATTTAAGTGCTTTTTAGAAAAGTGACAGTGTAAGTTAAATTTTAAAAAGGAGTTGGTGCCGTTGTTAAGCTATGCAGAAGAGTTAGGAGCAAAGGCAGCTGGTAAGCAGAAAATTAGAGAAACACTGCGCGGTGGGTCAAAAGGGCAGCCGGCAAGCAGGAAAGAAGAGGAATACTGCGCTGGTGGGTCAAAAGGGCAGCCGGCAAGCAGGAAAGGCTCCGCACCTTGGATGCACTTACAGAAGTGATCCAGCCAAGATACGCTGCCGATACCTCTGGAAAAGCTGCAAAACAGTGTGCACTGACGGTAAATATGGAGAGGCAAGCGGCGTATGATTTACTTAAGTGCTTTTCAGAAAAGCGAGGATGTAAGTTGGATTTTAAAAGGAGTTAGTACCCCGTTAGAATATGCAGAGGAGGAATTTCCTCCGTCGCCTCACTCTTCTGAGTTGGCGAAGGGTGAAGAAGTTGTGGAGACAAAGGAGTAAAGAGGGAAGAGGTTAACGATAATTGAGGACAAAGAAACAGAGATTATTGGAGAAGGGTTGCAGAGCATTTACACGAGAAGGGAGATGAAGAAGGAGAATGGTGTAAGTTAGGAGATAAGCTTTTTGACAAACTGTGGGACTGGGTTACCATCAAGCTGCAAAAGCCGTGGCGAGAATGCATAAACTGTGATAAAACCTATGAACTGGAACAGCGAGTGGCTGCTGCAGTTAGAGCAACTTTGTCAGGACGAGATGCAGCGCCAGGTGTATCTGAGTTGCAGCTGAAAGATGTGTTTGAGAACTATCGACCGATCGACCGGGGCCGCCCCGATACATCTTCTGGCGACCACACCGTTTACCAGCCGTCACCACTGCCGTTTGCACACAGCGGGAAAAAGCCGAAAAAAAAGGCAGCTCAGTGTGTTCGACCCCTTTTATCAACGCCTTCCTCTGACATCGCCAGCGAGGGCTCGGATTCGGAAGACAACACCGGCAGCAAGGAATTCAAACAGCACCGACTTTGCTTTATGGCCCCTCTTAGAAAAACTGGAGCGCTTGGAGGCTCGCGATTACAGCGTTCCTACCACCGCACTCCTCCCGTGAGCCCTGCCGGCCCCCGCGGATACCGATGGCTACGATCAAGGCGGTACCGGCTGACGCGCCACCGACACCGACAGCACCGACAGTAGCAGCGGCCCAGCAGCGGCCACGACGGCGGCGGAGCAGCGGTCGCGGCAGCAGCCCCACCCCTTTCCCCCAGCGGCTTTAGCTGCACTACTCTGCTCTGATTTAAAGCAACAGTACTCATTTTGTCAGTTCTGATTGTAATGTCTTTCAGAGATTTGTTATTTAGAGTTTTGTTAAGTTTTTCTAATAAGCATAATGAATAAGTAAGCATTTGGTATTTACAGGTACTTGGTACATAGTAATTGCAGTAAGGTGTAAGTACTTTGTAATGAGTTTATATTGTATGATTTTATTTTGGTTCGAACCTTTTTAATTGTGTGCCTATAGGTCTTTTCAAAGGAGCTCCATGTAATATAGTTAAGGAATGTATAAACAGGTTTTAATTTTTGGAAAGTGTTTTTTAGTTAATGTAACAATTTTATTTCCTTTTAGACACTGATTTGATGGATTAATTTTAACATAGTTCTTCAAGGTTTTAAGGATTTTTGGTATTAGCACAAGTTAAGGGTTTGTTATAGGTATATTATGGAGTGAGAACTTTGGTCTTATTTTGTATTTGTAATAGCTTTTAAGGATTGTATATCTATAATGGTACCAATAAGAGATTAGTATTACTAGGATGAGCAAAAATGCTATTGGGCAAAGCAATGAAGTTCTTTTGCTCTTGCTGTTTGCCTGTAAGTTTTCTGTCTGTGAAGCTAGAGCCTGGCCAGATCTACCTTTACAGATTAAAGAAATCTTGCTATTATTAAACAATTTATGATTTTTGACCATCCTAGAGAAAATAAAAATGCAACATACCCCTAAAGCAGATTGTAAAACAGTGTTAAGGATTGCGTTTATGTTTGAATTTTTTGTAATGTGTTTAGGCATAATCAAGTAGTTTTTGTTATTAAGAGGAGTGAAATGCAAAGATCAAAACTATTAAGATCTAAATTCCTTTTTTATCACTTAGTCTCAATGCATAAGCATGTTCAAGAACTGGAATAGAGAGAAAAACATTTGCAGATTGTTAATAATGGTTAGTTTAAAGAATTGTTTAACACTTAGGGCTGTATATCATAATTGCTTAATGATTGTATGATTAGAGAAAATGTTTGTATGGATTTAAATGTTAACTCAACAGTTTGTTGTAATTTTAAATAGTTATAGGAAAAGTCAAAATCAATCATAGCACAAAATACATTTTAATGTTAGGTTATAAAAACAAAAGAGGGGAATTCAGGTATTGTGTTATAAGAAAGAATAGTTAAAGCATACTATGTTCTCAAATTTTCATTTTATATGTGATTTTAAATGTGATTTAACAAAATTTAGAGAGGATGTAAGAATTATGGAAGTTTTAGCTAGGAGAAACTTGAAATAAAAAGAAACAGCATTAGGCCAACGGTGAGCATTAATAGGACCCAGTACCTTTCCTTAGCAGAAACAAAACACCTTATGGGGTCCTTGACTCAAGCTTTAAAGAAAACGGGGAAAAGAGGTCAGGAGAGTGTACAGACCTGAGTATTGGAATGGGTCTTTCCATCCTTACAACCACAACATACCATTTTTCAAACAATTTTTGAAGGTGCTCTCATTAAGACTGCACCTTTGCAAAATAAGATCCTAGGCTGGATGTTGCAGCAATCGTGGGTTGGTATACCAAAATAGAAGGAGTAACCAATTGTGGGTGCTCTGACAGTATTTACAGACGCAGGAAGCATTCCCAAAAAGCTGCAGTGACTTGGCAAGACAAGAGTATTAGCCAGTGGAGACATGTGATGTTAGAGGCAGAACCACAGGACTCACTTCAAACTTTGGAATTGTTGGCAGTGTTGTGGGAATTACAGCATTGGAAGAGCCAACCTCTTAATAATAGTGTCAGATTCCATGTATGTTACAGGGGTTGTACAGCGGATAGAGGATGCCCTGATTAAAGATGTAACAAATAAGAGATTATATGAGTTAATGTTGAGGTTACAGCAAGCCATAAGATGTAGGTCAGCACCATATTGTGTTTTGCATATTAGAAGTCATAAGTTTGATGTTGGCCTGGGAGAAGGAAACGCTCAAGCAGATAAGCTGGTATCCTTATCTGTACCAGTCTCAGCCTCAGTAAAGGCTCAAGAAGCACATATGACCTTTCATCAAAATGCGAAAGGGTTGGCCAAGGAAGCATTGCGCTTTTTGTTTATTGTTATCATTATTATTATAGCTGCACGAATAATATTTAGATGTGTAACGAAACAGTTTGATCGTTTTACTGAATCTTTTGTAGTTGTTAAAGAAAACAGGGGAATTGTTGGAATATGGTAAAGGAAAGAGGCCTACGGGACCACTTGGCCTTCTGATAAGATAAGGGATGCCTGCAGGACAGCCTGGCGCCCTGCCAAGATAAGGAATGCCACAGAACAATGGATGTAGCTGAATTATCACGAAGTGTCACAAGGGCACTGTAGTCGTGTAATCGTGAGAGTCGTAAAACAAGTAGGGGGGCTTATCCAAACAAGATGTGTGGCCAGCTGAAGTAGGATGTTAAACTGCAAGAGGTGGGGTTGACATGTAATCTGTAACCAATAGTATGTTACCAAGTAGATATAGTTATAGCAAACTGTATATAAGATGTGTCTGATGCTCAATAAAGTTGGATTCCGCTGATCACATTGGTCGTTGTAGCGGCCCCTTCTTGCAACAGAGGGTGTGCAGAAGTGTCGTTAGTATTCCGTAGGGCATTCTCTGGCTCTCTCAGGGTTTATTGGGGTTTGTGAAGGGTCGTAGAATCAAATTGTAGTGTGCAAAAGGGACGAGCTGACAACTGGGTTTTGGGGTGGGGGGCATGGGTACAGAGAGCTCTGGGGGCTGACTGGGAGGTCCAGGCAGGCTAGAAAGTGTTTGAGGGAGTGCAGAGGTGTCGTTAGTATTCCGTAGGGCATTGTCTGGGTCTCTCAGGGTTTTTGTGAGGTCGTGAAGGGTCGTAGAATCAAAGTGTAGCGTGCCAAATGGGAAGTTGGAACTGGATTTTGGGGGGGGGTCATGGGTACGGGGGGCTCTAGGGGCTGACTGGGAGGTCCAGGCAGGTTAAAGAGGGTTTGAGGGTGTGCAGAAGTGTCGTTAGTATTCCGTAGGGCATTGTCTGGCTCTCTCAGGGTTTTTGGGGGGTTGTGAAGGGTCGTAGAATCAAATTGTAATGTGCAAAAGGGGCAAGCTGGGAACGGGGTTTTGGGGTGGGGGGCATGGGTACGGGGAGCTCTGGGGGCTGACTGGGAGGTCCAGGCAGGCTAGAAAGTGTTTGAGGGAGTGCAGAGGTGGTGTTCTTATTCCATAGGGCTTTGTCTGAGGGTGTCAGGGTTTTGGGGAGGTCGTGAAGGGTCGTAGAATCAAAGGTTAGTGTGCCAAAAGGGACGAGATGGGAACTGGGTTTTGGGGTGGGGGCATGGGTACGGGCAGGTCTAGGGGTTGTTTGGAAGTCCAGGCAGGTTAAAGAGGGTTTGAGGGAGTGCAGAAGCCTTGTAAGTATTCTGTAGGGCTTCGTCTGGGGGTGTCAGGGTTTTGGGGGAGTTCTGAAGGGTCATAGAATCGAATTGTAGTGTGCCAAAATGGACAAGGTGGGAGCTGGTTTTGTGGGGGGCATGGGTACGGGGGGCTCTAGGGGTTGACTGGGAGGTCCAGGCAGTTTAAAGAGGGTTTGAGGGAGTGCAGAGGTGTCGTTAGTATTCCATAGGGCATTGTCTGGCTCTCTCAGGGTTTTTGTGGGGTCGTGAAGGGTCGTAGAATCAAATTGCAGTGTGCAAAAGGGATGAGCTGGGAACTGGGTTTGGTGGGGGGGGCCATGTATTCGATTGGCTCTGGGGTGTGACAGGGAGGTGCAGGCAGGTTAAAAAGAGTTTGAGGGTGTGCAGAAGTGTCGTTAGTATTCCGTAGGGCTTCATCTGGGGCTGTCAGTGTTTTTTGGGTGTCGTGAAGGGTTGTAGAATCAAATTTTTGTGTGCCAAATGGGACGAGGTGGGAGTTTGTTTTAGGGTGGGGGGCATGTATACGGTGGGCTCTGGGAGCTGACTGGGAGGTCCAGGCGCGTTAAAAAGGGTGTGAGGGTGTGCAGAAGCATTGTAAGTATTCTGTAGGGCATCGTCTGGGGGTGTCAGGGTTTTGGGAGAGTTCTGAAGGGTCGTAGAATCGAATTGCAGTGTGCCAAAAGGGACAAGGTGGCAATTGGGTTTTGTAGGGTGGGGTCATGAGTACGGGGGGCTCTAGGGCCTTACTGGGAGGTCGAGGCAGGTTAAAAAGGGTTTGAGGGTGTGCAGAAGTGTCGTTAGTATTCCGTAGGGCATTGTCTGGCTCTCTCAGGGTTTTTGGGGGGTTGTGAAGGGTCGTAGAATCAAATTGTAATGTGCAAAAGGGGCAAGCTGGGAACTGGGTTTTGGGGTGGGGGGCATGGGTACGGGGAGCTCTGGGGGCTGACTGGGAGGTCCAGGCAGGCTAGAAAGTGTTTGAGGGAGTGCAGAGGTGTTCTTCTTATTCCATAGGGCTTTGTCTGAGGGTGTCAGGGTTTTGGGGAGGTCGTGAAGGGTCGTAGAATCAAAGGTTAGTGTGCCAAAAGGGACGAGATGGGAACTGGGTTTTGGGGTGGGGGCATGGGTACGGGCAGGTCTAGGGGCTGTTTGGAAGTCCAGGCAGGTTAAAGAGGGTTTGAGGGAGTGCAGAAGTGTTGTAAGTATTCTGTAGGGCTTCGTCTGCGGGTGTCAGGGTTTTGGGGAGTTCTGAAGGGTCATAGAATCAAATTGTAGTGTGCCAAAATGGACAAGGTGGGAACTGGTTTTGTAGGGGGGGGCATGGGTACGGGGGGCTCTAGGGGCTGACTGGGAGGTCCAGGCAGTTTAAAGAGGTTTTGAGGGTGTGCAGAAGTATCGTTAGTATTCCGTAGGGCATTGTCTGGCTCTCTCAGGGTTTTTGTGATGTCTTGAAGGGTCGTAGAAACAAATTGCAGTGTGCAAAATGGACCAGCTGGGAACTGGGTTTTGGGGTGGGGGCATGGGTACGGGGAGCTCTGGGGGCTGACTGGGAGGTCCAGGCAGGTTAAAGAGAGTTTGAGGGAGTGCAGAAGTGTTGTAAGTATTCTGTAGGGCTTCGTCTGGGGGTGTCAGGGTTATTGGGGGAGTTCTGAAGGGTCATAGAAACGAATTGTAGTGTGCCAAAAGGGACAAGGTGGGTATCGGGTTTTGTAGGGGGGGGTCATGGGTACGGGGGGCTCTAGGGGCTTACTGGGAGGTCCAGGCAGGTTAAAGAGGGTTTGAGGGTGTTCAGAAGTGTCGTTAGTATTCCGTAGGGCATTGTCTGGCTCTCTCAGGATTTTTGTGATATCGTGAAGGGTCGTAGAATCAAATTGAAGTGTGCAAAATGGACGAGCTGGGAACTGGGTTTGGTAGGGGGGGGGGCATGTATTCAATTGACTCTTGGGTGTGACAGGGAGGTGCAGGCAGGTTAAAATAGAGTTTGAGGGTGTGCAGAAGTGTCGTTAGTATTCCGTAGGGCTTCATCTGGGGCTGTCAGTGTTTTGGGGTGTCGTGAAGGGCTGTAGAATCAAATTTTTGTGTGCCAAATGGGACGAGGTGGGAGTTTGTTCTGGGTGGGGGGAGCATGAGTACGGGGGGCTCTGGGAGCTGACTGGGAGGTCCAGGCAGGTTAAAAAGGGTTTGAGGGTGTGCAGAAGCGTTGTAAGTATTCTGTAGTGCATCGTTTGGGGGTGTCAGGGTTTTGGGGGAGTTCTGAAGGGTCGTAGAATCGAATTGTAGTGTGCCAAAAGGGACAAGGTGGGAATTGGGTTTTGTGGGGGGGGGTCATGGGTACGGGGGGCTCTGGGAGCTGACTGGGAGGTCCAGGAAGGTTAAAAAAGGTTTGAGGGTGTGCAGAAGTGTCGTTAGTATTCCGTAGGGCATTGTCTGGCTCTCTCAGGGTTTTTGGGGGGTTGTGATGGGTCGTAGAATCAAATTGTAATGTGCTAAAGGGACGAGCTGGGAACTGGGTTTTGGGGTGGGGGCATGGGTACGGAGAGCTCTGGGGGCTGACTGGGAGGTCCAGGCAGGCTAGAAAGTGTTTGAGGGAGTGCAGAGGTGTTCTTCTTATTCCATAGGCTTTGTCTGAGGGTGTCAGGGTTTTGGGGAGGTCGTGAAGGGTCGTAGAATCAAAGTGTAGTGTGCCAAAAGGGACGAGATGGGAACTGGGTTTTGGGGTGGGGGCATGGGTGCAGGGGAGGTCTGGGGCTGACTGGCAGGTCCAGGCAGGTTAAAGAGGATTTGAGGGAGTGCAGAAGCGTTGTAAGTATTCTGTAGTTCTTCGTCTGGGGGTGTCAGGGTTTTGGGCTAGTTTTGAAAGGTCATAGAATCGAATTGCAGTGTGGCAAAAGGACAAGGTGGGTATCGGGTTTGTAGGGGGTGTCATGGGTACGGGGTCTCCAGGGGCTGACAGGGTGGTCCAGGCAGGTTAAAGAGGGTTTCAGGGTGTGCAGAAGGGTCGTTAGTATTCCGTAGGGTATTGTCTGGCTCTCTCAGTGTTTTTGTGATGTCGTGAAGGGTCGTAGAATCAAATTGTAGTGTGCCAAATGGGACGGGGTGGGAACTGGATTTGGGGGGGGGGTCATGGGTACAGTGGGGTCTGGGTGCTGACTGGGAGGTCCTGGCAGGATAAAAGGGTTTGAGGGTGTGCAGAAGTGTCGTTAGTATTCCGTAGGGCATTGTCTGGCTGTCTCAGAGTTTTTGGGGGGTTGTGAAGGGTCGTAGAATCAAAATTGTAGTGTGCAAAAGGGACGAGCTGGGAACTGGGTTTTAGGGTGGGGGGCATGGGTATGGGGAGCTCTGGGGGCTGACTGGGAGGTCCAGGCAGGCTAGAAAGTGTTTGAGGGTGTGCAAAGGTGTCGTTAGTATTCCAGAGGGCATTGTCTGGGTCTCTCAGGTTTTTTGTGGGGTCGTGAAGGGTCGTAGAATCCAATTGTAGTGTGCAAAATGGATGAGCTGGGAACTGGGTTTGGTGGGGGGGGGGGCATGTATTCGATTGGCTCTGGGGTGTGACAGGGAGGTGCAGGCAGGTTAAAAAGAGTTTGAGGGTGTGCAGAAGTGTCGTTAGTATTCCGTAGGGCATTGTCTGGCTCTCTCAGAGTTTTTTATGGGGATGTGAAGGGTCGTAGAATCAAATTGTAGTGTGCAAAAGTGACGAGCTGGGAACTGGGTTTTGGGGTGGGGGGCATGGGTATGGGGAGCTCTGGGGGCTGACTGGGTGGTCCAGGCAGGCTAGAAAGTGTTTGAGGGAGTGCAGAGGTGTCGTTAGTATTCCGTAGGGCATTGTCTGGGTCTCTCAGGGTTTTTGGGGGGTTGTGAAGGGTCGTAGAATCAAATTGTAGTGTGCAAAAGGGACGAGCTGGGAACTGGGTTTTGGGGTGGGGGGCATTGGTACGGGGGGGCTCTGGGAGTTGACTGGGAGGTCCAGGCAGGTTAAAAAGGGTTTGAGGGTGTGCAGAAGTGTCGTTAGTATTCCGTAGGGCATTGTCTGGCACTCAGAGTTTTTGGGGGGTTGTGAAGGGTCGTAGAATCAAATTGTAGTGTGCAAAAGGGATGAGCTGGGAGCTGGGTTTGGTGGGTGGGGGGGCATGTATTCGATCGGCTCTGGGGTGTGACAGGGAGGTGCAGGCAGGTTAAAAAGAGTTTGAGGGTGTGCAGAAGTGTCGTTAGTATTCCGTAGGGCATTGTCTGGCTCTCTCAGAGTTTTTTTATGGGCATGTGAAGGGTCGTAGAATCAAATTGTAGTGTGCAAAAGGGACGAGCTGGGAACTGGGTTTTGGGGTGGGGGGCATGGGTACGGGGGGGCTCTGGGAGGTGACTGGGAGGTCCAGGCATGTTAAAAAGGCTTTGAGGGTGTGCAGAAGTGTCGTTAGTATTCCGTAGGGCATTGTCTGGCTCTCTCAGGGTTTTTGGGGGGTTGTGAAGGGTCGTAGAATCAAATTGTAGTGTGCAAAAGGGACGATCTGGGAACTGGGTTTTGGGGTGGGGGCATGGGTATGGGGGAGCTCTGGGGGCTGACTGGGAGGTCCAGGCAGGCTAGAAAGTGTTTGAGGTAGTGCAGAGGTTTCGTTAGTATTCCGTAGGGCATTGTCTGGGTCTCTCAGGGTTTTTGGGGGGTCGTGGCTGAGGAGAGAGGAGGCAGCTGAGCAGCGCAGCTCTGGGAGTTTGGCTTTTGGCTTTGATTCCCTTGCTTTTCAGGCGGTAAGGGGCTGATGGCTTGAGGCTTCGAAGAGAGGAGGAGGGCAGGGGGCTCAGACTGCCTACTTGCCGGAGGGCACTGACGCAGCTGGGGAGGGGTTGCCGCGGAGACGCAAGCGCAAACCAAACAGAACCCAGCGCGTGGCTGAGGAGAGAGGAGGCAGCTGAGCAGCGCAGCTCTGGGAGTTTGGCTTTTGGCTTTGATTCCCTTGCTTTTCAGGCGGTAAGGGGCTGATGGCTTGAGGCTTCCCGAAGAGAGGAGGAGGGGCAGGGGCTCAGACTGCCTACTTGCCGGAGGGCACTGGACGCAGCTGGGGGAGGGGTTGCGCGGAGACCGCGCGCAAACCAAACAGAACCCAGCGCGTGGCTGAGGAGAGAGGAGGCAGCTGAGCAGCGCAGCTCTGGGAGTTTGGCTTTTGGCTTTGATTCCCTTGCTTTTCAGGCGGTAAGGGGCTGGTGGCTTGAGGCTTCCCGAAGAGAGGAGGAGGGGCAGGGGCTCAGACTGCCTACTTGCCGGAGGGCACTGGCGCAGCTGGGGAGGGTTGCCGCGGAGACCGCGCGCAAACCAAACAGAACCCAGCGTGGCTGAGGAGAGAGGAGGCAGCTTGAGCAGCGCAGCTCGGCTGCTCACCGACAGGAAAAAAAAAAAAAAAGAAAAAAGAAAAAAAAAAAAAAAAAGCCGTGTGGAGAGGGTGGTTACTGCAAGATGGTCACCACTAGAGCAAAGGCTAGCAGAAGGACAGTGGGCACCCAAACAGAGACCACACACAAGCATGCAGATGTTCAGGTAGGTGGCTGCAGTGAGTGCTGGAGCCTGGCACTGATATGGAGGCTGGAGGGAGCAGCTGTTTCAGGTGTGAGCAGGTCAGTGATCTGATGAGCATGGTGGTCAAACTAAAAGAAGAGGTGGAAAGGCTAAGAGCTAGAAGAGATGGTGAGCAGAAAATTGACGATTCCCATAACGTAATCTCTTCTAAACCAGAACAGGGGGTAACACTTAGGGGAACAGGGAGTTTGATACCTCCCCAGAAGCAAGATTCTCAACCTCCCTGTAGTAACCCACATGAACAGGGCCAATGGGAACAGGTCTCTGCCCGACGGAAGAAGTGCAAACAAAGGAAGTCTGCTCCTGTGAGCAGCACGCTGCCTCAGTGCAGTTACAGAACAGGTATGAGGCTCTGCAGGAGGAACAGGTCATTGGTGAGGCTGAGGACTCAAGAAGGTCAGAAGCTGTACCAATGACAGGTTGCCTCAGGCCAGCCATCAAAACTTACCCAGAAAAGAAACCTCGCAGGGTCATCGTCATAGGAGACTCCCTACTGAGGGGAACAGAGGGCCCAATATGCAGACCAGACCAATTTCATAGAGCGGTCAGCTGCCTCCCTGGTGCCCAAGTTAAAGACGTTGTAGATAGAATTCCCAACCTCGTGAGTCCTTCAGACTACTACCCACTGCTGGTCTTTCAGGTGGGCAGTGACCATGTAACAATGAGAGGCTCACAATCTATCAAAAAGACTTCAGAACTTTAGGGCAAATGCTAAAGGGATCAGGGCTCAAGTCGTGTTCTCAGCCATCCCTCTAACGTCAGCAATGGATGAGGACACACTGAGGAAGGGCCGACAGATCAATTCATGGCTCAGGGGCTGGTGCCATCGACAGGGCTTTGGGTTCCACAATCATGGATTGGTTTCAAGGCACCTGAGCTGAAAACAACTCATGGGACACACTTGTCCCAGAGTGGGATAAGAATACTGGGGCAGGAATTGGCAGGGCTCATTGATAGGGCTTTAAACTAGATTTGAAGGGGGAAGGGGTTTATAGTCGCCTGCTGGCTGGTGACAAACAGAGGGCAGCTCACCAGCAGTAGAGAGAAGGAGAGATGGTAAGGGCTCTCAACTTGCTGCCCTGAGGCAAGCCACGAATGATCCACCAGGACATTCTGTGGAAACCGAGGAATTGGCACAAGAGGAGGACAGGGCCAGCCCAGCTGAAGTGCTTCTATGCGAACGCGCGCAGCTTGGGCAACAAACAGGATGAGTTAAGGGCCACTGTGCTGCTGGGATGCCACGACATAGTGGCAGTTACTGAAACTTGGTGGGATGAATCCCATGACTGGAATGTAGGCATAGATGGATATAAACTCTTTAGGAAGGATAGGCAGGGAAGGAGAGGAGGAGGTGTTGCCCTCTATGTCAGTAGCCAGTTGGAATCAGTGGAGCTCCAACTGGGGAGGGATGATGAGCTAGTTGAGAGCGTATGGGTTAAAATTAAAGGCAGGACAGGGGAAGGAGATATTACTGTGGGGTCTCCTACAGGCCACCTGACCAGCAGATCCAAGCAGATGAGGCCCTCCATAGGCAAATAGAAGCGGCTTCCAGGTCACAAGCCCTGGTCCTCATGGGTGATTTCAACCACCCGGACATCTGCTGGAGGGACAACACAGCAAGGCACCAGCAATCCAGGATGTTCCTGGACTGCATAGAAGACAACTTCCTCCTCCAAATGGTAGAGGAACCAACAAGAAATGGTGCTATGCTGGACCTTGTTCTCACCAACAGGGAAGGGCTGGTAAGCAATGTGAGGCTCAGAGATGGCCTTGGCTGCAGTGACCATGAAGCAATTGAATTTAACATCCTCAGGGCAATCAGGAGGAAGTATTCCAAGCTCACGACCCTAGACTTTAGGCGTGCAGATTTTGATCGCTTCAGGGATCTGCTAGCCAAAGTGTCGTGGGACAAAGCCCTGGAGGGAAGAGGGACCCAGGACAGCTGGTCAGTATTCAAGGACCACCTCCTCTGTGTCCAGGAGCTCTGTGTACCAACAAAGAGAAAAGCAGGTAAGAATGCTAGGAGGCCTGCCTGGATGGGCAAGGAGCTACTGGACACACTATTACTTAAAAGGAAACTCTACAGGAAGTGGAGAGAAGGACAGGTAGAACAGGGGAATATAAGGAAGCTGCCCGAGCAGCAAGAGTCCTGGTTAGGAAAGCCAAAGCAGAGTTTGAATTGAATCTAGCCAGGAGATTAGAGGGAACACTAAGAACTTTTACAGGTATATTAATGGGAAGAAGAAGACTAGGGAAGGTGTGGGCCCCTCAGAAAGGAAAATGGTGACATGGTCACAAGGGATGAGGAAAAGGCTGAGGTACTTAATAACTTCTTTACCTCAGTCTTCACTGCAAGGGCCTCTAGCCACACTCCTGATGTTATGGAAGTCAAAGCCAGGGACGGGGAGGAAGAACTGCCCATTGTAAGTGCAGATCAGGTTCGTGATCATCTGAAGAACCTGAAAGTGTTCAAGTCCATGGGACCCGACAGGATACACCCAAGGGTACTAAGAGAAGTGGCAGATGAGGTTGCTAAACCCCTCTCTGTTATATTTCAAAAGTCATGGCAATCTGGTGAAGTCCCCACGGACTGGAAAAGGGGAAACATTGCCCCATCTTCAAAAAGGGTAAGAAGGAGGAACCAGGGAACTACAGGCCAGTCAGTCTCACCTCTGTGCCTGGAAAGATCATGGAGCAGATCCTCCTGGAGTCACTACTTGCTCAAAAGAATAGTGAAGAGGTAATTGGGAACAGGCAGCATGGCTTTGCCAAGGGCAAATCCTGCCTGACCAACCTGGTGGCCTTCTATGAGCAGGTGACAACATTAATAGATGAGGGCGAGCAACTGATGTCATTTACCTAGACCTGAGCAAAGCCTTTGACACTGTCCCTCACCACATCCTGGTCTCCAAACTGGTGACACATGGGTTTGATGGGTGGACCACTAGATGGATAAGGAACTGGCTTGATGGCCGCACCCAAAGAGTGGCTGTCAATGGGTCCATGTCCCAGTGGAGGCCAGTGACAAGCGGAGTCCCTCAGGGATCAGTCCTGGGACCTGTCTTGTTCAACATCTTTGTGGGTGACATGGACAGTGGCATTGAGTGCACCCTCAGCAAGTTTGCTGATGACACCAAGCTGTGTGGTGCAGCAGACACACTGGAGGGAAGGAGGCCATCCAGAGGGACCTTGACAGGCTGGAGAGGTGGGCACAAGCCAACCTCATGAAGTTCAATAAGAGCAAGTGCAGGGTCCTGCATCTGGGTCGAGGCAATCCCGGGCACAAATACAGGCTGGGCAGTGACTGGCTGGAAAGTAGCCCTGAGGAGAGAGACTTGGGGGTGCTGGTGGACAAAAAGCTCAACATGAGCTCCCAATGTGCACTTGCAGCCCGCAAGGCCAATCAGATCCTGGGCTGCATCAGGAGAAGTGTGGCTAGCAGGTCGAGGGAGGTGATCCTCCCCCTCTACTCAGCCCTGGTGAGACCCCACCTGGAGTACTGTGTCCAGTTCTGGAGCCCCTATTACAAGAGGGATGTGGAGGTGCTGGAACGTGTCCAGAGAAGGGCCACAAGGATGATCAGAGGGCTGGAGCACCTCTCCTATGAGAGCAGACTGAAGGAGTTGGGGCTGTTCAGTCTGCAGAAGAGAAGGCTACGAGGTGACCTAATTGTGGCCTTCCAGTATCTGAAGGGGGCCTACAGGAAGGCTGGGGAGGGACTGCTCAGGATGTCAGGTAGTGATAGGACTAGGGGAAATGGAATGAAGCTGGAGGTGGGAGATTCAGGCTAGATGTGAGGAGGAGGTTCTTCACCATGAGAGTGGTGAGACCCTGGAATGGGTTGTCCAGGGAGGTGGTGAGGCCCCGTCCCTGGGGGTGTTTAAGAGCAGGCTGGATGAGGCTCTGTCCAGCCTGATCTAGTGTGGGGTTTCC
>WWNC01000365.1:0-45237 GCA_011125475.1 Melanerpes aurifrons
GTGGACAATTTATATGTGGACAAAAAAGCTGGGCCCATGAGAATGGAAATGCACACTTCTTATGGCTAGTAAGATACAGAATGTCACTTCCACCACTCTCCCAATTGAGACAGTTATCTTAAGATTCCGCGCCTGAGGAGAGAGTAACTTTAGGTGATGCCTGGGACCTAAAGCATGGATGATTGATGTGAAATCCTGCCTCAGTGATAAATTTAATGGGAGATTCACATGCCTTTGCACGTAGAGAGAAAGGTGGCCCAGAGCTTGCTTTGTTATTAAAACTAGACTAAAAAGAAACGCCATGGCTTTGGATTGTGGTCCCAGAGTCATTCAGTGATGAGGATTGTCCAGAATCTGGAAGCAAAAAGAAGAAGCAAAGTCAATTGGTAAAGTAGCCTAATGACTTGCTGATTCTGGCAAGCCGCCAAAGTCGGCAGCTGATATCAACATGGCTCTACTACTCCTCCTTCTTCTTCTCCTCATTAGCCATTAACGGAGCAACATCACTTCACTCACTCCTCAGGGACCGTCACTGCCCCAGCAGCTGATTTATCTCAGACCTGACAGCGTCATTAAGATTATTGTAAATTCAACACAGCTCCAAAGTTACAGGTTCTTTAAAGACTAGAAGTGAAAGGCCAAAGAGGAGAAGAAGAGCTGAGACTGATCCTGGTGAGGGGCCCTACTCAAAAAAGATCCTGCTGAGGAGAAGAGATGGTTTGCTTTAAAGATCCAGCTAACCCATGAGACTAAAGCAGATGATGGTTAGGAAAGAGCTAACAAAGGTGGTTCTCAGCTTAAAGAGATCCCTAGAGAATGATGGTAAGGATTGATATGACAAAGAATCTAGGGAGATTCTAAGACAAGATGATACTTGCAAATGTTCTCTCTCATGAGAATTGCAAAAGTCCGTGAAGATTCTTGGTATCCAGGGCAGATATGGTTTTTGCCTCTAGCTTTGCTTAGAATAGATATTATAACACAGGTGGTCTGGCTCTAATAGTTGGAGACAAGTCAGCAGCTCAGCGAACTCTTCTGAGGGACATGGAATAGATAGACATTTAGGAAGAACTCTTGTAAGGGTTAACTTGTGTGACACAGCCTTAATGGTTGCCCTGAGATACCCTTCCCCGGGAGATGATCTTCCATGGAACCTCAAGCCCTGGACTACTATAGATGAGGGAATTAAGGCGCTTTGAGAGAATTTGCTGTTAGAGAGCTACTTATGGTGAACATGAACTCTTTAACTTGATGACATTCCTGTGGTATTGGATTCATAAAAAGATCATCAAACTTGTTCTTCTTAATTAATGCAAACATCCTGGCAAGAGAATTAGGCCAAGAAGTTATGAGTTTCTCCTACGGACACAATGAAGATCAAATGAGACACTGAGGATAGCATGACACTGTGGTTCTTTTTGCCTTAAATGGCAAAAATTATGAACTATGATATATGAACTGCTAAGAGAGTTAAAAGATGAATTTAGAAATCTATATCCCACTGGCAAAGTGATAAATTTAACCTCCCTCCAGGTGATGTTTCATCTGTGAGGAAGACATGTCAGGCCCAGAGTGTAATTCTGTGTAAAATAGTAGTCATTCCAAACAGATCAAATCAAAAACAGACCACCAAGGCAATCACGAGAACTATTTCTGGATAACTCTGCGTGATCAGTTTGGCGAGATCATGAACCGCCAGATGGCCAATCAACTTAATCTTTTCAGGAGACTGAGGGAATTGCATGGCAGAACCCAAGGCAGTTACCAGAAGGTAGCTGATACTTCCACAGTTCCCCAGAACGACTTCTGTGGCTCGGTTATAACATGCAAAGTTAACACCCTGCAACTAAGTGTGCAATGCATATGCATGACACCACATAACTAGGGGTGCCTCTTCTGCCCCGCCAGGAGTGAGAGATAACAGAGATAATAGAATCTATTGGATGACATCCAGTGGCCTGGCACTTCACACCGAAGCAGGGCCTTGGTTGACACAGGAGCCTGTGTGCACCATAATACCATCAAATTATCAGGGACTGGGGAGTCCAGTAACTATTCTGGGGAGTCACTGGTGGATCTCTAAGAGTTAAGTAAGGTAGAGGTTAATATATTTGACTGAAATACTGGAGGAAGCATACAGTTGTGACCGGACCTGATGCACCTTGTATTTTGGGAATTGATTTTCTGAGAGAAGGAAGCCAATGACCCTGCAGAGGTTGCAATGGGCTTTTGGAGAAGCCTACAGAATTGATGGACAAAATTGAAGCTGTCTACAGGGGACTTGAACTTTCTGATGAATTCAGTTGGGATAACATATGATAACAGACACAATTGCCAGTTGCTTCTCAGACTGTGCATCACAGAGAATACAGAACCAACCGTGGCTCTTGTTGCCCATTCAGAATCTGATTTGGTCGTTGGAGAGTCAGAAAGTCATCTCAGAAACTTCATTCACCTCAACAGTCCAGTGTGGCCTGAAAGCAAAGAGAACGGGAGACTGATACCTGACTTGGGTATTACTGAGCCTTCTAAAATGAAGTGACACCGCCATGAGTGCACCAGCACCAGACATGATGGAGTCAAAGATGGAGCTGAACTAAAGAGGCCAAACGGTATGCTACTACAGACATTGCTAATGCATTTTCTCATTCATAGCAGAGGAATGCAGGCCTCAGTTTGCTTTCACCTGGAGAGGAATCCAGCACACTCTTCAACAGATTGCCAATGGCTGATCCACAGCTCACATATCTGTCATGCATGATCCACGATGCCCACAGAAAGGCGACCCAGAACACATCCAGCCCATCGATGACATTACTGTCTGGGGTAAATTGTTGAGGAAGTCTTTGAGAAAGGTAATAAAATCATTGACATTCTTCTGAATGGCAGGCTCTGCCATCAAGCTTATGACAAGGTGAAAGGACCTACCACAGAGATCTTAGTTTCGGGAGTAAAGATGGCAGATGGTAAGACGCCACACATACCAGATGGGATGTGGTAACAGAGTCTCACCATGGCAGTCCCATAAATGTGAAGCAAGAGACCCTATTGTTTCTTGGGGATAGTGGATTTGAGACTGCACATTCCTGGGATACAGTCAGATTCGTGAAACCTTCCATGATGCACTGAAGAGAAACAGTTTGCTTAAGACCTGAACAATAAGCAGCCTTTCACCAGATAAAGCAAGAGGCATTCACAATGGGTCTGGGGACCTGTCCGAGATGGTCTAGACATTAAGAACATTTTGTACACGGCTGCAAGTGACAGTTTGGTCCAACCCTGGTGCTTGTGGCAAAAAGCTCCAGGGTGAGACACGTGACGACCTCTGTTTCTGGAGTCGAGGTTACAGAGGTTCGAGGCCAACTACACTCCAACAGAGAAAAGAAATTTTTAGCTGCCTATGAAGGAGTAAAAGTTACTTCTGGGGAAGTGATTGGGAACTGAATCACAACTTCTTCTAGCCCTAGATGTCCAGTTTTGAATTGATGTTCAAAGGCAAGGTTCCACACAGCCATCATACACAGACTAACATGGTCTAAGTGGATGGCACTGATAACACCAGAGAGCTCGACAGAAATCTGAAAGATCTGGTCTAGTGGAGGTGGATCTCAAGCTGGGCCTGAAGGTATCAACTGTGCTGGGAACCTCCCAGAGGAGAAAGTAACTCGTGCTGAGGAAGCTCCTCTCACAATGACCTTTCTGATGATGAAAAGAAATATGCTTGTTCACAGATGTTCTGCCCGTCTTGCTGGGAACAAGCTGAAGCAGGTGGAAGTCTGGCAGTGGTCTCACGCCGAGTTGCAGAGGCAAAGATGGAGAAGGGTGCAATCCAGCCAAGCCCGCAGATGGGTAAAGCTGTCCAGATAGCTCTCGACGTGGCTGGAACGTGTAGAGACACAGCTGCATTCCCACACCGACTCCCGGATGGCAGCCAATGCTCTGTAGGTTGGCTAAAGAACTGAAGAATGAGGCTTGATAGAGGAAAGGAAACCCATTTGGGCAGCCAACCTATGGCAGGGTTATCAAGGACTCGAATCGAGAGAACGAGTGAAAGTGAGACACATCGATGCTCATATTCGTAAGAGCAAAGCTACTGAGGAACAGCACATCTATCAGGCAGATTCAGCTGCAGTTTCAGACATGGACTTAATCTGATTCTCGATTGAAAACACCGTAGGTGACATTCTAGCTCAGGCTCAACATTCAACAGGACATCAAGGCAAAGAGATGGAAATATACCAATGGCTCTGTGATAGATCTATAGACATTTCATGGATGCTATCACACAAATCATCCATGATCAGACATTTATGCCAGCGATATGGTAAGCAAAAACGACTTAAGCCCTTGTGCTATGGTGACAGATGGTCTAAGGTCAGAATATGGTGAAGCTTGGCAGATTGACTATATCACTTCTACCACGCTGCCTGGGTAAAGGGCCACTGCCCACTCATGGAGAGAGGCAAACATCAGAGCAAACTTACCCAGGTTCCACATGCAACTGCACGCAACACCATTCTCGGGTCTGGAGAGACAGAGATCCTGTGGAGACACGGAACTCCAGAGAGGATTGAGTCAGACAAACGGAACTCATTTCAAGAACAACCTTGTAAGAACTGGGTCAAAGAGCACGGTATTGAGTGGATATTCCAGATTCCCTACTATGCACCAGCTTCAGTGTGAAGATTGAACACTACAACGGTTTGCTGAAGACCAATGAAGCCATGGGGGGCAGATCTTTGAAAAACTGGAAAACATTTAGCACAAGCACCTGGGCTGGTAAATAGTAGAGGTCTAGTGAACCGAGCTGGACCTGCACATTCGTGATTTGCTACAGAAAGTAGAAGGTGAGCAGAGTTCCTTGTTGTTAAAGGAGAAAGAATCTGTTAGGTAAAACTGTTTGGGTATTTTCACCTCAGGAGAGGCTAAACCTGTCCGAGGTGGTTTCAGCCGAAGGTCCGTGGTCACACTTATTGGTGAATGCAAGAGAATGGTGAAACCCAGTGTATTCCCACAAAGAAATTTAACTTTAGCTGAAAGAGGCTAATTTCAAACTACTGCGTGCCACATCGCGCCCAAAGAAGAATCAATTAGAATCTACGGTGCACTCTAACCTGAGATCCTGGAGAGCCCTGAGTCAACTAAGACACCCTGAGATTTCCCTACTTCGCTTCACGGTGAAGAAAGGAACTGTTTCCATTTTTTCTCATTTTCTGATTTTCTGACTTTTGAATAATCTTACATCTGAGCATAGCCGAATGGACTGAGAACTTTACTCACGAATCAAAATATCGCTTTTGGATTGATGGACAGTATGAACAGCCTATGAAAATTGTTTTTCTAGAAGGGGTGGAATTGTGACCGTTGACGTTGCCTCAAGAAATGTGGAATTATGAGGGACGCAGTTGGTAAACTGAAAGAATAATCTAAACTAATTTCATTGGTGAAGTGAGTAAAGCACCCTGAACTGGGAGCAGGAGAAAGTATCCTGGGCACCTGAACTTTATTCTTTGGTCTTGCTTCCATTTCTTCTTCACGCAGCAGCTCTTCTGTGCTGGGCTTTCACAAGGTCTATTTCAAACTGACAAACCTGATAAGGCCTGTATTAACTCCCTTTCCCAATTAATAAAACTGTTTCTAACTTTTTTCCTCTTCTCTTCTTTCTTTCTCTTTCTATCCCACTCTGGGGAAAGGGGGAGAGAGGGGAGAGCGGGAGGTGGGGAACCCTCTGAGCAGAGGGGGAACTCATTTCTGTGTTACTTTATTGTATATCTTTGTATATATTGTAATATTGTAAATTTGTATATATTCCCCGCAAATCCCACATTGCTTTGTAAATACATTTCACTGCTTTTGATGTTAATTCAGCTTGAGAGTTTTTTTTTCTTTCAATTTTTCTTTCCTTTATTTTTACAGGAGGGAAGAGTTTGCCTTGGCCTGCAACCCACTCACATGTAAAGGCTTAATGACTGTAGATCACAATCAAATATTACATCAGATTTCTTTTTGGATGATACTTCTGTGATTTGAAAGAAACATGACAATAATTTGGTTATCGTATCATGTTGCTTAAATATTTGTTTGTGCACACTCAAGTTGAATAATTGTAATACTGATCTGTAATCAATTCGTTGTTTTAAAATTATAAGACTCTTTAGATAAAAATTGTTACACAATGTTACAAGCAGATGGTTATGATCTGGTTGCGACCGTATTAGAGGAAACTTAATTATGATCCAATTAAGATATTCTGAAAGACTGAAAATTTTGTAACAGAAATCAGTGTGACAAAAAGAAAATGGGGATTGGTATGAATATACTGGTGATTCTGAGATTTAGCAAAGGTAGATTCCATACTCTTGAACCAAAATGTGGCTTGGTAGTACTGTTTGAGGGATGCAGGAGCCGCATATTCATAGACTTCAAACAGAGACAGGTTGGCTAACTGGGACACACCCGATGCTGAGGAGAAGAACCAGGAATTTATGCTTTGTGATAAAACCTGGACAATTGAGCATGTAGTGAGTGGATGCTTTGACCCTACTACACCGTAGGGTTTGTAGGGAGTAAGGGATTTGATCACCTATTCTGTTTCCAGCTGCAAGTCTACTGAACACACCAGATCTGTGAGCCTCGAAAAGCACAAACTGCTGCCTTTCAACCTGAGTGGACCCGCACGGAATCTCACGCTGGTTAGGATCGCCCGCCGCTTCTCCATGCTCGGATCATTCGGTCCCTACGTGCCAGTTTAAAAGTCGGCGGCAGCCGCGCAGCTTCCGTTTGGGGCAGTAAGCCCACCAGGAACACACCGCCGCCAGGATTCCTGCAGCATGAACTGGGCTGCCTTCTCAACCTTAGGGACCCGCGCGTGGAACTTCTATGCCTGCCAGACGCTCTGCTGTTTCTCCAGGCTGGGGATTGTCTCGGTCCATAAGCCATGGCAGCTGCAGCAGCCTGCCCAGCCCGAAGCCGTCGCATGCGTGCGCTGCCAACACTTTTTCTGAAACTTCTTCTCCAGTAGGTCCTGATGGCAGTTACCCATGGTGGTGACCCTGCCGCACAACCCCTTAAATCCGCCTTTGACCTGTGACTGAGGGAAATATACAGGCAGGTAGGTGGCCGGTAAGCAAGAGGCAGGTGTCCAGGCATCTAGCTGCAGACGTGCTGGAGCCCACACTCTGAGATGCAGGGTAGCAGGAGACAACCTCCTGATTAGGTGAGAGATGGATCTATCTGGGTTTAGCCTGGGTGCCAAACTGAAGGACGAGGTTGCTGGGGACTTAGAGATGCAGCGATTGCAGAAGTTGCGATTTAACTGAGTAACCAGGTTTTGCAGGCCTCAGCAGAGGCCGGTTATCCAAAAGCAGAGGGGAAATGGACTCAGGTTCCTCTCAAAGACGCTGGATATTAAACCTTCCTTGCCTCCTCACCCCCCACTGCCCTTGGGAAACAAGTATGGGGCATTGGAGGTTGAGGTGAGGTGATTCTGATATCAGAGGATACACTCATCTGGGGTTTTCTCCTGGTGGCAAACAGCCTAAGGTTAAAACAGCCTAGGTTAAAACAGCCTTCCCCGCCACAGACTTGCCCTTAAAAAGAGGAGGCACTGGTCGCTGGCGATGCCTCTGAGGGAAGGAGGCTCACATGTTGGCTAACTCACTCACAGGAGGTCGGTTGCCTCCAGGAGCCATGGCTGAGATGTTGCTCAGAAGACTGCCTGGTATTGTAGCAGCCTCTGACTATTATCCTCACGTTATGCAGTTAGGGAATGATGATGTTGTAACAGAACTCCAGGGCTGTCAAAGATGACTTCAGGCCCTGGAGCAAATACTTCACTTACCCTTAGTTGCAGGATGGAATACCTGTTACAGCTTTCTTGAGCTGGGTGCCCCTGCAATGTTTACTTGGTGTCCAGAAGTCCAGCCCAGAGGGGTGGACACAGGAAATTATGTAGTATTTCACCACAACTTTGCACCACTATAGATCCTGTGCGTGAGTCTAGAAGACGCTTCTTTCTCTTCCTCCTCCACCAGCCGGCAACTGGAGGGAGATGTCACCTGGTTTTGGGCTCACAGCCCACATGAGGGGATGGCAGAACCAGATCTGCCCAATGAGACTAGCCTGTTATGGAGGAATGCATTCTGAACTGGTGTGGCCTCAGGTGGGGATGGGACTTCTGGTCTGCTGGGATTTTTCTGTCACTGTGCTTTTGCTTGCAAATGTTCACTGCTTTCATTTAAACTTTCCATCACTTTAACCATTTGTCTGAGTGTTTATTGCTAGTTGTGGTAAGGAAGGCTCAACCTGCACATCCTTAAAGATGTTACAGGTGAGAATGCCTCACCCCTTTACATTCTGGCAGCCAGGCAGGAGTAGGAGTTGTTATTGTATACTTGCACTTGATTGCAAAGATAAGAGAGTTTAAATTTAGTTCTAAGGCTGCTTGGTTTTACAGTTGGGGCCCATGGTGTTGTTGGGGCGACTGTGTTAGCTCCTGGATTGCAGGGGACACTGGCGCAGTCGGTGGCACAGAACCCTCCTGCTGCTTGGCAGGGGTGGTTCTTAACCATCGGAATGGGGGCACCTTGAGAATGTGGGACCTGCCTCCTTCTCCACCCCTATTCTCTACGGAGCGGCAGAAGCGTAGAGGAAGCAAGGCGGGGAGGCAGCATGAGCAGATCAGGAGTCAATCTGCTCACTGCATGGTGGTGGGGCTGGGGCTGGTCGGCGGAGCGGGCAGGGCCTTCTTGGGCCCTTAAGTGGGTGAATGGGGACCCAGCTGGTGTTGCTCTGCGCCCTGAGGACGGTTTGATATTTCGCTGGAGGAGGGGCGCCTGAACGTCCGGTGGTGGAGGCGGGTTTGACTCTGTACTGCCGGGTGAGGGCCGGAGCCCTCCTGCATGCCCGGCGGCGTGGGGTCCGGCTGGCAGCACTCAGAGCGGCGGGACGGCAGTCTCGCCGCACTCTGAGCTGGTGGTGGTAGCGACCCAGCTGGCGCAGCCGGAGCACGCGGTCCCCAGTCACCCACTTGAGCTGCGGTGAGATCAGGTCCGCCAGTCAAGCCGCGGCGCGGTATAATGCCATGATAGCCGAGCGCGACAGCGTCCTGGCCGCACTTGGCCAAGGCCGCCCTAGTTCGCCGACTCTTCGGACGAACCCAAAATGGTGCCGAACACCTGGCTCCACCTTCCTTCTTCTCGCAGGCTGTGGCGCAGTCCTCCCACGGGTGGAAGGGGGCTGCCCCAACCCAGCACAATACCATATGAATGAACAAGAGCTGCAGTTAACAAGTGGCTTAGAGGCTGGTGCAACAAAGAATTTGCTTCTGATCTTGAAAACTTTCAGCACTATAGGTCAGCTGCTAAACAGATGGAGCACATCTGTCTCAGTGAGGGTAAGATCATGTACGAATGGCTTTATCTCTGAAGCAGTGATTCTAGGAAGGGAATTGGCAGGTCTCATATGATAGCTTAAACCAATTTCAAAGGGGGAAGGGCTGAAACCAGTCCCTCAGGCAGGGGGTCTGGGGGAGACATCATGGTGAAACCAGCAGCCTGGCTGAAGGGTACATACACCACCAAAGCATGGGCAACAAACAAGAGTGGTGGAGCTGGAAGCCTTAAGGTGCAGGAAAGAGGATGGTAGTTAACACTACAGAGACGTGTGGGTGTGGGACCACTATGACTGGAGCGCTGCAATTGATCATACAGGCTCTTTCAGACAGGCAAGGAAGAAGGGGTGGAGGGGTGGCCTCACATCAGTGGAAGCACTACATGCCATTGAGAGCTGGGAGATCAGGCATGACTGATGGAGTGGCTCAGGTGGGAGAATTAGGAGGGGAAGGCCAACAGGGCTGACATCCCAGGCTGGAGTCTGCTATAGACTACCCAACCAGGAGTGTGAGTGGATGCGATGAGTCATTCTATAGGCAGCTAAGGCTGGTTCCAAGATCGCCCGAGACCTTGGTTCTCACAACTCTGACCCTGCCTGATATCTGCTGGGATCTTAACATAGCAGAGAAGAGGCACCCAGGAGGCCTAGAATGCATGTGGACTGGAATGAAAGGTTTGACCTCCTCTTCACCAACAGGAAGGGCTGTAGGGCAATGTGGTGGTCGGAGGGTGTTTAGGAATAGTGACCACTTAGACATCCACCTGGGGCATTTGGGTCAAGCTAAGAGGGGTAGCAAGAAGATCACCTGGATTTCCGGAGGGCGGACTTCAGGTGCGGCTGCAGTTGACTATGTCCTCCCTAAGAAAGGAATATGGTGGACGGAAGTTGGTAAACGGAAGGAATATTTAAACACCTCTATTGGCTGAGGGGAGGCAAGCACTATCTGGCCTGAGAGGAGTGGGCATTCCCAGCACTTCTGCTTCTTGCTTCCGCATCTCTAGGCAGCAGCTCTGTGCTGGCTTCGCCAAGACTCTCTTAATGACAAGAGAAAGGCCAAATCATTAACTCCTTTCAATTAACACAAACTGCTTTGACCTCTTTTCTTTCTGTTTGGGTTTGCTTTTGGATTACCTGGGTAAATATTTGGTGCGGACAATTTATATGTGGGTTATGTATAGAGTTAAATTATGGTATGGAAAATGTATTAATTTCCTATGGCCAGTGAGATACAGGAATGTTACCTCCACCACTCTCCCAATTGAGATAAAGGGTTTTAAGATTCCGCCTGAGGAGAGAGTAACTTTAGGTGATGCCTGGGACCCAAAGGTGATTTATGTGATGTGTATAATTCTGCTGCTGGTGATAACTAATGTGTTTTCTTTGTATTCCTTGTGGCGAGAGAAAAAGGTGTCCAGGGCGTGTTTTGTTATTAAAACTAGATCAAAAAGAAAATGCCGTGGCTCTAGATCAGTCCCAGAGTCATCTAGTGATGAGGAAGGTGGAGACTCTCTGTCAGTTAAAAGAAGGCTAAAAAGTCAATTGGTAAAGCAGCTCTAAATGACTTTGCTGATTCCAGCAAGCTGCCAAAGGCGGCAGCTGGTATCAACATGGCGCCTACTCCTTCTCCTACTCCTTCTCCTTCTTCTTCTTCTCCATCGGCCATTAATGGAGCAACGTCACTTCCGTCCAATCCCTCGGTGGGACTGGAAGTCACTGCCCCAGCAGCTGATTTATCTCAGGACCTGTCAGCTTCCATTAAGGTGGCTGTAAATTCAAACACAGCTCCAGTTAAGGTGGCTCCTTTAAAGACTAGAGGTGGAAAGGCCAAAGATGGAGAAGAAGAGGAGCTGGAGACTGATCCTGGTGAGGGGCCCTCTACTCTAAGAGATCCTGCTCAGGAGGAAGAGGTGGTTTGTTTTAAAGATCTAGCTAACCTAGTGAGATCAAAGCAGGATACAGATGAAGCTAGGAAAGCAGCTGGCAAAGGTGGTTCTCAGCTTAAAGAGATCCTTAGGAGAATGACAGCAGGATTATATGGACAAAAAGTTCAGGGAGACGAGGAGCAATATGATATTTCAGAATGTTCTTCTCCCTGCGAGGAATTGCGCAATGTCCGTAAAGATTTCACCAGGGCAGATAAGGAGCCAGTTCTAGCTTGGCTCAGTAGGTGTTATGATACAGGTGCTCCAGCTCTAACAGTTGGAGACAAGTCAGCAGCTCAGTTAGGAACTCTCTCAAGGGACAATGGAATAGATAGACATCTAGGCAGAGCTCTCGGTAAGGTTAGTCTGTGGATACGCCTTTTAATGGCGGTTGCCCTGAGATACCCTTCCCGAGATGATCTTCCATGGAATCCTAAACCCTGGACTACCATAGATGAGGGAATTAAGCGCTTGAGAGAATTTGCTGTTAGAGAGCTACTCTATGGTGAACATGAAACTCTGAATCCTGATGACATTCCTGTGGGTATTGGTCTTGCTAAAAAGATCATCAAACTTGCTCCTTCTAATTATGCAAACATTCTGGCAAGCAGAATTGTGTCAAGAAATTATGGTGGAGCTTCTCCCACGGTTGGCCAATTCAGTGATCAAATGAGATAATTGGAGGATAGCATGACACGTGGTTCTTTGGTTTCAGCCATTGAAACTCTGTCTGGAAAAACTGAGAATTGCATGAGAGAGTTAAAAGATGAATTTAGAAATTCCATATCCCAATTGGCACAAAGGGATAATTTCAATTCTTCCTCCAGGTGGGTACAAGTTTCATCTGTGAGGAATACACATCCTCCAAGGAGGTCATTCCAAAACAGGTCATTCCAAAACAGGTCATTCCAAAACAGACCGCCAAGGCAATCACGTAGAACTATTTGGATAACTCTGCGTGATCAGTTTGGTGAGAACATGAACCGCTGGGATGGCCAACCAACTTCTAATCTTTTCAGGAGACTGAGGGAACTGCAAAGTGCCAGAACCCGAGGTAGCAATACCAGAAGGGTAGTTGTTACTTCCACAGTTCCCCAGTATGACTCTTATGGCTCCAACAGTGGCTCCAGTTATAACATGCAAAGTTATAACCCTGCAAACTATGTGCAATGCACATGTGCGCATGTTCCCCATAACTAGGGGTGCCCTGCCTCCCGCCAGGGGGAGGAGAGGGATAACAGAGATAACAGAATCTATTGGGATGTGTACATCCAGTGGCCTGGCACTTCACAATTTCGGAAGTACAGGGCCTTGGTTGACACAGGAGCTCAGTGCACCATAATACCATCAAATTATCAGGGATCAGAGTCTATAACTATTCTGGGAGTCACTGGTGGATCTCAAGAGTTAAGTAAGGTAGAGGTTAATATAAGTTTAACTGGTAAACAATGGAGGAAGCATACAGTTGTGACCGGACCTGATGCACCTTGTATTTTGGGAATTGATTTTCTAAGAGAAGGGCGTTTCAAGGACCCTAGAGGTTACAAATGGGCTTTTGGAGTAGCTTCGATAGAAATTGATGGACAAAAATTGAAGCTGTCTGCCAGACCTGAACTTTCTGATGAATCTGCAGTTGTGGGACAACATAAGATACAGGACATTAAATTGCCGGTTGCTTCTCAGACTGTGCATCACAGACAGTACAGAACCAACCGTGACTCTTTGTTGCCCATTCAGAATCTGATTCGTCAGTTGGAGAGTCAGAAAGTCATCAGCAAAACTCATTCACCTTTCAACAGTCCAGTGTGGCCTGTGCAGAAGCAGAATGGAGACTGGCGTCTGACAGTAGACTACCGAGCCCTGAATGAAGTGACACCACCTATGAGTGCAGCAGTACCAGACATGATGGAGCTGCAGTATGAGCTGGAATCCAAAGAGGCCAAATGGTATGCTACCATAGACATTGCTAATGCATTTTTCTCTATCCCCATAGCAGAGGAATGCAGGCCTCAGTTTGCTTTCACCTGGAGAGGAATCCAGTACACTTTCAACAGGCTGCCAATGGGCTGGATCCACAGCTCAAGCATCATAGTCATGCAGTGATCCACGATGCTCTGGAGAAAGGCGGTGCTCCAGAACACATCCAGTTCATCGATGATATCATCGTCTGGGGTAAAACTGCTGAGGAAGTCTTCGAGAAAGGTAACAAAATCATTGACATTCTTCTGAATGCAGGTTTTGCCATCAAGCGAGACAAGGTGAAAGGACCTACCACAGAGATTCAGTTTCTGGGAGTGCGATGGCAGGATGGACGCCGACACATTCCAGTGGATGTGGTAAATAGAGTCTCTACCATGGCAAATCCCACAAACAAGCAGGAGACCCTACGTTTCTTGGGGATAGTGGGATTTTGGAGACTGCACATTCCTGGATACAGTCAGATTGTGAAACCTCTGTATGATGTGACTCGAAAGAGAAACCATTTCCACTGGGGACCTGAACAACATGCAGCCTTTGACCAGATAAAGCAAGAGGTAATTCAAGCAATGGGTCTGGGACCTGTCCGAGATGGTCCAGACATTAAGAACATTTTGTACACGGCTGCAAGTGACAATGGTCCAACCTGGTGCTTGTGGCAAAAAGCTCCAGGTGAGACACGTGGACGACCTCTTGGTTTCTGGAGTCGAGGTTACAGAGGTTCAGAGGCTAATTATACTCCAACAGAGAAAGAAATCTTAGCTGCCTATGAAGGAGTGAAAGCATCTTCTGAAGTGATTGGAACTGAATCACAACTTCTTCTAGCTCCCAGATTACCAGTTTTGAATTGGATGTTCAAAGGCAAAGGTTCCACACCACATCATGCCACAGACTCCACATGGTCTAAGTGGATGGCTCTGATGACACAGAGAGCTCGAATGGGAAATCTGGAAAGACCTGGTCTAGTGGAGGTGATCTCAAGTTGGCCTGAAGGTATCAACTGTGCTAAACCTCCAGAGGAGAAAGTAACTCGTGCTGAGGAAGCTCCTCCTTACAATGACCTGTCTGATGATGAAAAGAAATATGCTTTGTTCACAGACGGTTCCTGTCGTCTTGTTGGGAACAAGCGAAGGTGGAAGTCTGCAGTGTGGAGTCCAACACGCCGAGTTGCAGAGGCGAAAGATGGAGAAGGAGAATCCAGTCAGTTCGCAGAGGTAAAAGCTGTCCAGCTAGCTCTCAACGTGGCTGAACGTGAGAGGTGGCCAAAGCTTTATCTCTACACCGACTCATGGATGGTAGCCAATGCTCTATGGGGTTGGCTAAAGAACTGGAAGAAGAGTGGTTGGCAGAGAAAAGGAAAACCCATTTGGGCAGCCAACCTATGGCAGGACATTGCTGATCGAATCGAGAGAATTCCAGTGAAAGTGAGACACATCGATGCTCACATTCCTAAGAGCAAAGCTACTGAGGAACAGCAACACAACCATCAGGCAGATCTAGCTGCAAGAGTTTCTCAAGTAGACATGGACTCTAATCTTGATCTCGACTGGAAACACCGAGGTGAGATATTCTTAGCTCGGTGGGCTCACGATTCGTCAGGACATCAAGGCAGAGATGCAACATCCCAATGGGCTCGTGACAGATCCATAGACATTTCCATGGATGCTATCACGCAAGTCATCCATGACTGTGACATTTGTGCTGCTATTAAGCAGGCAAAACGACTTAAGCCCTTGTGGTATGGTGACAGATGGTCCAAGTACAAGTATGGTGAAGCTTGGCAGATTGACTACATCACTCTACCACCTTCTCGTTCTGGTAAGCAATACGTGCTTACTATGGTAGAGGCAAACACTGGATGGTTGGAAACTTATCCAGTTCCACATGCAACTGCACGCAACACCATTCTCGGTCTGGAGAGACAGATCCTGTGGAGACACGGAACTCCAGAGAGGATTGAGTCAGACAACGGAACTCATTTCAAGAACAACCTTGTAAAGAACTGGGCCAAAGAGCACGGTATTGAGTGGATATTCCACATTCCCTACTATGCACCAGCTTCAGGGAAGATTGAACGCTACAACGGTTTGTTGAAGACCACTCTTAAAGCCATGGGGGGTGGATCTTTGAAAAACTGGGAAAAACATTTAGCACAAGTAACCTGGCTGGTAAATAGTAGAGGTTCAGTGAACCGAGCTGGACCTGCACATTCAGATTTGCTACGGAAAGTAGAAGGTGACAGAGTTCCTGTTGTTAGAGAAAAGAATCTGTTAGGTAAAACTGTTTGGGTATTTTCAGCCTCAGGAGAGGCTAAACCTGTCCGAGGGGTGGTTTCAGCTGAAGGTCTGGGTCACACTTATTGGGTAATGCAAGAGAATGGTGAAATTCAGTGTATTCCACAAAGAAATTTAACTTTAGCTGAAAGAGGTTAATTTCAAACTGTTGTACAGCTACATCGCGTCCAGAGGAAGAATCAACGAGGAATCTACGGTGCACAAACCCTGAGATCCCTGAGAGCCCTGAGTCAACTAAGAGACCCCGAGAATCCCTGTTTCCCTTTTCTTCGCTTCGTCGGCGAAGAAATAAACTGTTTTCCATTTTTCTCATTTTCTGATTTTCTTGGACTTTTGAATCATCTACATCTGAGCATAGCCGGAATGGACTGTGAACTTTACTCACGAATTGTAAATATCGTCTTGGATTGGATGGACAGTATGAACAGCCAATGAAATTGTTTAGAAGGGGTGGACTGTGACCGGTTGAGGCTGTGCCCTTAAGAAAGGGAATATGGTGGTCGGATGTTTGTAAACGAAAGATGGATCTAAACTAATTTCATTGGTAGTTTGGGAGGAAACACCTTCTGAACTGGGAGTGCAGCAGAGTATCCTGGGCATTCCTGCACTTTTCTGGTCAGTCTGTCTTCACCTCCTTCAGAGACTTGCAGCTTCAGCTTCTGGGCTTTCGGCCAGGCTTGACCTTGAAACTGATAAACTGCAAGGTCTGTACTAACTGCTTTCCAATTAACACATAACTGCTTCTAACTTTTTCTCTTTTCCCTCTTTTCTAACCCTATCTGGGGAAAGGGGGAGAGAGGGGGAAGCAGAGGTGGGGAACCCCCTCAGCAGAGGGGCGAAGTCTCATTTCTGTGCTACTTTGTTGTATATTTATGTATATACTGTAAATATTATAAATTTGTATATATTTCCCTGCCTTTCCCTGCTTTGTAAATATACAGCACCCATTGCTTTGCTAATTCAGATGTGAGTTTTTTTCCTTTCCCTTCAATTTTTCCTTCCCTTTACTTTACAGGGGGGAAGGGGGAGGCTTTTTGGCCTTACCCTTCCAACCCTACGACATTGCCCTTCTCTGGATAATTTCCAGCAACTCAACATCTTCCCTAAACTGAGGGGCCCAGTTTAAATGGCTGCACTGTCTTCCTTTTTGCAGGCTTGCTGGACAGGGAGAGGGAGTGGAACAGAGTAACTCAGTTTCCTGTGGCAATGCCAGGGACGAGCAGTGTGAGCAATCTGGCAGTGCAGGCCTGGAGCCTGACATGGTGGTAGGCCATAAATGCAGAATCAGCTAGCAGTGTAGCAAAACAGTGCTGTGCCTGCAGCATGTAACTAAAACAAGACACTGGTAGCTATAAACATGGACAGTTATCTTGGGACAACAGGATATGCACCTGCATCAACAAACCTCGTTGTGGCATTAGTAGTTGGACCAATAATCTGTAATAGTGCAATGTGTGGTCACTCATAGGGAACCAATGGAGCTCTGCCAACGAGGCTCTCCGAGTTTATGTAAGTTGTAGCAGTTGCCTTGCTACGCACTTCTTCTGCCTTTCCTGTCTCCTGTTTCTTCCACACTTTACCGTGCTATACTTGCACTACAGGCCTGCTCCATAGGCCTGCACCTCAGGCCTGCACCATCGGCCTGCACTACTGGAACAATACAGGAACAATACTCGATCACATTGGTCAGCCGTATTGATTCCCAATCTCCGTCGTCCGATATCTGGCGCCTGAATACACCTGAACTCATGGACAAGGGATCCTCGGAGTACCATACTGATCGATTCAGCACAAAGAGGTATGTCCGAGCGATACGGAAAGCCGGTCGGACAGCACTGCCCCGGTGCTGGAAAAATTAGCAGCGCGCGCTCACAAAGGAAGTGAATCTCACCCTGGCCCGGTGAGCGACCGGAGGAGGGGCAAGGGGCAGCACGCCACCACAGAAGAGGCTGTGCTAAACGCCTTCCACCTATCCTCTCTGTGAGAGGTATTACTGGCAATTCTGGGATCGTAAAAGGGCTATTAGCCTGTGCCCAGAGTCATCCCCACGGCAATTAAGCTTTTACTTCCGAAGCATGGGACGAAATTGCAGCCCAGCTGTGGGATGAGGTGCTAAATGCTTTAGAAAGCAGCTTTTCGCTCTAGCACCGTGTGACGGATCGTCACGGACATTGCAATCAAAAAAAGCAGAGCAGGCTACTCCTGATTCAGCTGCTGCGGTGTTTGGTTCTAACCGAGACGAGAAAGAGAGACTCGGAAGGCACTCCCCGCCCTCCGCCCCCCCCCCCGTCTCTCCTTGCACATCGTCTGCCGCTCCGTCAGCATCCTCCTCAATTTCAATTGCCCGCTACTCCTTCTACACGAATTGCGGCTCTCTATTACTGTCCTTTTGCGCGGAAAAATCTGCTCCTGCCACATCAATAGCGGCAGAAGCGAATCCTGATCGAACTGATAAGGCGCGCGAAATCAAAATGGAGGTCACTACATATGAAGAATTAGACAAAGAAGACGCCACATCCACCATCTTGGTGAGCACACCCTGTTTATTAGACACCACCACTGCTGTTCTCCCCAAGCAGAGAAAAACCCAGAAAAAAGCGGTGAAACCTGTGGCTCCGCGTTTTCGATCCCCTTCATCAACATCTTCCTCTGATACTGCCAGCAACGGCTTGGACTTGGAAGATGAGAGGACCAACGCTGGGAGGCCGGGCAGTACCAACTCTACGCTACAACTCCTCTTGGAAAAGATGGAGCACTTGCAGGCTCGCGATCACGACATTTTTGTACCCCCACCCTGCCCGCGAGCCCCGGCCGCCCTGATGGTGGTCCCCACCACCCTAGCAGCGCTCATCCGGCAGACCTCAGCCCAGCGGTGCCCATGCCAGTGGCGCCCCACACCCCAGCAGCTCTCCTGGCAATGCCTCCCGTGACCCCCCATGGCCCCCGCGAGTACCGGCAGCTCCAATCAAGGCGGCATCGACCGACACACCACCGATACCACCACTGACACCGACAGCAGCCCAGGCAGCAGCCATCCCCACGGCAGTGGCAGGAACGGCCCTAGCGGCCCCTTCCCCCCAGCGGTTTCAGCTGCGCTACACCCCCCCCGCCTCCTACATTCCACACGTTATCAGCACTCGGACGAGATTCCAATTGAGTCCCAATGGGGTGATCGGGAGGTGGGAGGGACAGGGAACTGTCCCGCTGCGCTGGTGGAAAGGTATTGTGGGAAATGTAGTCACAGATGGAGAAGGTTAACAATGACTAATCTCTGAACTGACTAATGTTCTTTAACAGAAGCTAGACAAGCCATAGCTACCTATGGGCTACAGTCAGGATACACAACTGCTGTAATCAATCAGTTGTTTCCAACACATTCGTTAATCCCTTTTCACACACATATGTCAGCAAATGGTGTTTATTATGAGGTCTGAGAGCAATCATGGAGGGGATGGGTGCCTTACAACCTGGCCTCCCAACTCCCAGTTCCCACAAATTGGGACCTGATTACTATTCGTTTTCTTTACAATTTGCTTACACCCGGAGGATTCAACAAAGTCTGCATCTACTGAGTCATCGATTAAGGCAGACTCCACCCACCGATATCAATGGGTAGCCTGAAGGCATTCTTGAATCCTCAAGGCACTCTCTTCCCACTTAGATAGACTCATTGTGACATAGACTTGTGACATCTATAAGTCTATGGATGATATTCTGATTGCAACAAAAAAGTTACATCCAAGACAGTGCTGCCTGAGTTTCAGCAGCAAGCAGACTTGAAAGTCACACCATCTTAGACCTTGCAACTCCTCAATTAACTGACAATTCACTTTCAAATGGCTCGGAAGCCACGCCCTGGCAGCCAGCAGACTCTACGAGGTGTCACCATTAACCATCTCCTTGGGACGAGATCTTTGCCAGATCTTATCAGCAAATGCAGCTTCCTGATAAGGCTTTGCAATTAAGTCAGGATGTAGTGATCAAAGGGTGGTCCACCATCCAGGACAATAACTCTGATCCTGTGTTTCTTATTACTGAGCAGGGTCTAACAGGGATACTTGGTTCCTTTGTCAATACCATCCCTTACATACGGCATTCAATACTAATTTAGACCTGACTCACGATATGAAGGTAGAAATGTGGATATTTTGGCATTTGACAATGCTAATGAAGAAACTAAACAGGGTCTCAGCATTTTATCAAGAGGTGCCACTGTCTCATGACTGCAGGACCACAACAAATGAAGGCATCGACAAGCAGCAATGTATCTAGCCACAGCCATAGAAGCAGTCTTGAAATCATCGTGCCTCTGACAAACCTAGGTACCTTAAAGTGTCTGACTGCTGGACAGACTTGAAAGTGTCACAGACCTAATCATTTTACTTGAGATCGTCGCAGAAGCTGCTCCCGCAGTGCAAGCACACCCCGCGACGACACCAAACCAGGGTGCTTGGATCACACCCCTTCTTCCCGCCCCCCCCACCGCCCCCCCCACCCCGGCAGCACACAGCGGACCTGACAACAGCCGCATATCACTTTTGAATCCACAAAGCGTTGTCGAGTTCAATTGGCATGGTCCTTTGGGTCACAGACCCTGTGCTCTGTTAATTGGCAGATTGTCTACCTCTAGACAGGGCATCCTTATAATTTCTGGTTCAATACATTCTGATTATGACTGGGCTATGAAAATTATGCTCTATACCATTGCCTCTCCTGCTAGCACTCTTGTTGGGACAGAAATTGCTCAGCTAACACCATCTGAGTCCAGAGTGCCTAAAACTTCTAACAGGATCCAAGGGCAAGAATGCTCGGGTTCCACCGATATGCCTAATACCTTATTAGCCCTAGAAATCCAAAAGAGAAAACTGGAACAAATTTTATCTGTCAGACACCCTTGTGGACAAATTATACAGTTTTCAATTATTATGGATACTGGAGACGATGTCATCATTATACCTAGTCATAAATGGAATGGTCACTAGCCATTGCTCATGGCAAATTGTGAAGTCATGTGTTTAAAAGGTATCCAAACAACCTGGGTTAGCAAAGAGCCAGTGCAATTAGCTTTTAACTATGGCAAATCAATCACTGTAAGACCGTAGGTGTTAACCCTTCCAGTTGCTCTATTGGGCTGAGAAGTCTTAAGTCAATTAGGAGCAAAACTTGTTACCGTTCCTTCTTTATAGTGGCTACTAGTCAGCAACCAACCCTCAAATTAAAAAGGAAAACACATAATCCAGTATGGGTGGAACAATGGTCATTCAGTCACGATAGGCTGCAAGTCGTTAACACCCTAATACAGAAACAATAGCAACTGGGTCACACCTTGCTAGCCACCCACCCCTACCCCCACCCCCAGAAAAGGGAGGATTTTCTAGCACTACTCTTGCCAACCAAAGCTCTGCTCTGATTTAAAGTTACAGTGATAATTTCTTAATTTCTGATTGCAATGTCCTTAAGAGATTTGCTATTTAGAGTTTTGCTAAGTTTTCCTGGTAAGCATAATGAATGATAAGCATTTTATATTTACAGATACCTAGTACATAGTAATTGTAGTAAGGTGTAAGTACTTAGTAATGAGTTCACATGGTAAGATTTCTTTTGGTTCGAACCTTCTTAGTTGTGTGCTATGGCATTTCAAAGGAGCTCCATGTAATATAGTTAAGATTTGTAGTAAATAGGTATTAATTTTAAAAAGTGTTCCTTAGATAAGGTAATGTCTTTATATTTCCTTCTTAGACATAGACTAGAAAAAATACAAAAAATGCAAAAAAAATGGTAAACAAGAAGGTAACAAGTGCAAAGAAAAAAATTAAACATAGAAATATATAACAAAAGCACAAAAACTCTGGATAGAAAATATAGCGCACTAAATAACAGAATAGTAATAAAAAAGAAAAGCAACAATAAAAACAAAATATGACACACTGAAAAATCATAAGGATTACTAACACAGAATAGCTATTAACAAAAAAAAATAAGAATTGTTAGCAAAAAATACAAATGAGGATTGTCAAGACTACTAGATTAAAGCAAACAAAAAATTATGCAAAGAAAAACATCAAGAAAATTAAAAAGAAAAATGATAATACAAAAGAATTAATAGAAAAGAAGGTTAAAAAATATAATAAAAAAGCAAAAATGAAAATTAAAATAGAAAATAGATTAAATAAAACAAACATGCAAAATAAAAAATAATTACAATAAGGAATATAAGATAAAAAATAAAATATTAAACACTAGATAAAAAGAAAAAAATAGAAATTACAAAAATAAAAGAAATTAAAAGAAAAAATTGGTTAGAATAACAAATTAAAATACAGATTAAAAAATTACAATAAGAAAATAAAATTATAATAAAGAAGGTAAAAAAGAAATAAATTAAAAATTACAAAAAGTACGTTAAAAATAATAATAATAAAAATTTAAAGAACAAAGAAAAATTAAAATACAAAAATAACAACAATTAATTGAATAAAATTATATTAAAATTAGATTAAAATTAACAAACAAAACAGTTAACAAAAAAAATTAAAAAGCGCAGACAAAAAAAGTATATATAATAAAATGCAATGAAGAAAAAACCACATTAAAACAGTATAAAAATAATTAAAAAACAAAAATTAAAATTAATTAAAGATTAAATAGAGAACTAGATTACAAGTAAAAATATTAAACATATCAAAATAATAAATTCACAATAGAAAACAATAACTAAAAATGAAATAAAATAACAAAATGAAACAAAAAATAAATAGTAAAAGAGATACTGGATGGCCACGATCAGGTCACCTCGAGCCTTCTTTTCTGCTAACTGCAATCATCGCAACAAACAACGGCGGAAGAATCAAGACCATGAGGACACAGCATTTCCCATGCAGTCGAACATCGATCACAATAACTGTTAGGATAATCTGGGATCAAACAGCATCACTCAGAAGAGTGCAGCACAGCATCGTGCGCATTAGGACTGAATATTGTGGTTGCTTGATAACTTTGTATTCTCTCGTTAACTAAATGTGCCTCTGAATGTAGACATCCTAGAGAGTAAAGTTTCATCTTTACATTTTGCTTAGTAGAGATTATTAACAAACAAAAAAAAAAAGGGGGGGAGGGGGAAAGAGAGAATACCCCATAGCAAAAAATTAGCTCATGGTAACCCTAGAAGTGCTGTAACCCTAGAAACATCGACCCTAGAAAGTGTTGTAACCCTAGAAACATCAACTTTGCAAAATGCTGTAACCCTCTCACCACAAGACACCAACATGGCACAACTGTCATGAAAATGACAATCAGCAAACCTGCCTAGCAATGACCTCAACGACTGTCACGATAAACCAAGATGTCAACAGAAAGCATCTAGCTTATAACTGAGTGTCGTGACTGCTTAACTGTTGTGTGAACATTAAGAGATCAGAATTACTAGGATGAGCAAAAACACATTGTTATGTGTAATTTTATATTGGGCAATGCAATGAAGCTCTTTTGCTCTTGCTGTTTGCCTGCAAGTTTTCTGTCTGTGAAGCTAGAGCCTGGCCAGATCTACCTTTACAGATTAAAGAAATCTTGCTACCATTAAACAATTCATGATTTTTGACCATCCTAGAGAAAATAAAGATGCAACATAATCCTAAAGCAGATTGTAAAAGACAGTGCTGAGGATTGGATTTGTGTCTCAATCTCTGTGTGCAATGTGTTCAGGCATAATCAAGTCTTCTCTGTCAATAAGAGGAGTGAAATGTAAAGATTGGAATTGTTAAGATCTAAGTTCTCCTTTACAATGTTTGCTATCTTTGATCATGTATTATGCCAACTCTGTTAGAACATTCTAACTAGCTCAACTTAAGCTTTGTGCCTTGTATGGGTTACACCAGTCTGTTAGACATGCTGCACTACAGAACTCTTGCTTTTGCTACACAGCTTAGCTTTACCTTGCTTGCTTCTGTGTTTGCAGTAGTATCTTGTACGGGATGAGAACAACTCCCATGACCAGATTGCTCACAAAAACAAAAAGGGGGATTTGTGGCAATGCCAGCGACGAGCAGTGTGAGCAATCTGGCAGTGCAGGCCTAGAGCCTGACATGGTGGTAGGCCATGCTCAGCATAAATGCAGAAGTGGCTAGCAGCGTAGCAAAAGAGTGCTGTGCCTGCAGCATGTAACTAAAGCAGGACACTGGTAGCTATAAACACAGAGAGTTATCTGGGAATAACAAGGCACACACCTGCATCAACAACCTCGCGTGTCATTAGTAGTTTGACCAATAATCTATAACAGTACAATGTGTGGTCACGCGTGGGGAACCAATGAAGCTATGCCAACATGCTCTCCCAGTCTATATAAGCTGTAGGAGTTCCCTTAAACAAACAATACTCGATCATATTGATCATTTGTATTGATTACGTTCTCCTTCGTCGACACTTCAGGGCTTCTGAAGTGCCAGGCCTTTTCACATAGACATCCCAGGACATTCTGTTGTCCCTGGCCTCCAACTGGCAGGAGGAAGGAAACCTCTAATGCTATCAGTGATGCTCACATTTGCCACAGTGTCCTGTGTTACTAGGGGAAAGGTCTCTTGAGCGAGAGGGACCACTCTGGGAAACTGGGGCAGCCCTTCTCCTGGATGAGTTGTCCCCAGTGTGGCCACCTTGCAGTTCCCACAATCTGTTCCAGAGGGCAGACGTGGGCTGGCCATGCCAGTTGTCCATGTCCTCTCCATGATCAAAGAGGATCCTCCACAGAGACCCCTTGAGAACCCCGATTGGCTTGGGGTGAGCTCCTAGTGGAAGGTCATCTATTCCTGATTGCTGAAACCCAGACCCATTCTGAAGGGGAAGGGGCAAAGGAGGCTCCCCTTTTTCAGTTCAGACATGGAGGCCTTGATCTCTTTGACAATGTCTTTAGCCATAGTTTCTATGGCTGAGATTAGGGATTTACGCTGTCCTCATATTCCCTTCAATCATTGGCAAACTCACAGACAGTTTTAGGACTTCCATCCTGTCCACTCAGGAGTATCCCTCCTAATGTGTGAGCATGTTTGAGGGGCACCCTGGGTGAGTTTCTTTACGAAGGGCTGTCTCATGGGCACCTCATCTGGGTCCGAAAGGAGCTGGCCATCCCCATAAACTATTTCCAGCATGGCCATCTGTCTCAGACACCGAATGCCCTGTTCCTTAGGTGTCCATCTAACTGGGGCCCAGGGCAGGTCATCTCTTGAGCGGTACCGACTCTTGATGGCATTGAGGATCCAGGCCCAGAGAGTGTGTGTTCCATCGAGTTTGACTACCTCTTTGTCCAGGCTGGCATCATGAGTCAGGGACCTAAAAGCTTTGCCTCCCTCTTGTCCAGGTCCACTGTGTCCACCCCCTCATTCCAGCATCTCAGGGCAAAACTTAGTATTGGTTCACTTTCTTTCCATGCGTAATCCAGATGAGTTTGTCTTAATTCCTTTCTGGGGAGAGATGTGTCAGTTGTTGTTTGCTGTACTGGGTCATCCTCATACACCACTGGATTCTGCAAGGTGCTAGGCCCTGATGATATGCCTTCCTCACCGTCCCTGCTTGGAGATGATTTTTGCCTCCTTTTCCTGCATGTGGTGATAGGTACCAGGGAAACTGCGTGGGCAGAAGTATCAGGGGTTAAGTGTGGAACTGCTGGTGGTGGGGCAAACTCTTGTGCCTGGGACTCAGGCTGAGAGCTGGCACACTCTCTACAATCTGACCCCTCCCTCTCTGTGTCTACACAGTGCTTGCAGTGCTCACAGCACAAACCCTCCCAGTAGTTAGAACTTACAAAGGACTGCCTTATCCCTCTGCAAAGAGCTCTTAAAGGGTTAGCTCTTCCCCCATCCAACGTGGTCACAGCAAATGCCCCTATAAGGATTATATTTAAGCTCTATATTATATATTGCAATGTAAGGCAATTTTCCATCACAGATATTTTTATCTACACCATTGGTTTCATAGCTTGCTTCAGGAAAATTTTTATGTTAGAGAAGCTACCACTGCCAGTAAAATTCAAAGCATTCAGGAGGTCCATGCCCAACTACATTGGTTAAGTTTTTATGCAGTTGAGCAGCATCTCTATCATTAACCACACCACATGGTAAGTTATTAATTTGTAGATGTGAGTCCAAAAGCTCCAGCCAAACACCCATGCAAAAGCTTGGAACATCTTATTCTTCAAAACTGCCATCTCTACTTCCAATCCTTTCCTTTCAGACAAAGTATTGCTTTCCAAAGAGAATATTAATTTCCAAGCTCCACGTTGCAATGCCAAAAATACTGTGGTGGTTTGAGCCTTAACTGGGATTTAGGAGCTCAGATGGGGGCAAGGCTGAGAACCACTCCCCCACTCCCGCTTCCTCTTTCCCAATTGAGAGAAAAAGGGAAGGGGAAAGAATAGGTACAGATAAGGGAAGGGGAAAAACAAGGAGACATTAAAGAGATTCAGTTTGTACAGGGAGGGCAACCACAGAATCACAGAATGTTATGGGCTGGAAAGGACCTCTAAAGATCATACAGTCTAACCCCCCTGCCAGAGCAGGGTCACCTAGAGCAGATCACAGAGGATCACATGCAGGTGGGCCTTGAATATGTCCAGAGAAAGAGACTCCACAGCTGCCCTGGGCAGCCTGTTCCAGATGGGGCCCAGTCTGCACTGGGATGGAGTCAGGGAAGCGATTTGTACTGGGATAGGCCTCAGACTGTACTGGGAGATATTAAAATGATCCTGTTACTGATGGGACAGGAACACATCTCTGCAGGAGTGGGGACAATTCAGGACATTCAGTTTGTACTGAGACTGGGCTAGATCTGTACTGGCAGGGGGTTAAAAGGATCAAGTTTGCAATGGGATAAGGGCCAGACTGTACTGGAATGGAGCCAGGGGATCCCAATTTTACTGGACTGTACTTAGAGAGGGAACCAAGGGAGTGTATTTACAATAAGCATTGCCAGACCTATATTGAGAGGGGATAAAGAAATCCAGCCTATTTTGTGAGAAGGCCTAATGTGCACTTGGGAGTGTTAAAGGGCCCCTGTTTGGACACAAGGCTCAAACAGTACTGTGAGGGCAAGAAAGTGTCCAGTTTGTGCTGCAATGGATGCAGTCAGTCCTAGCAGGAGGCCTGGAGATGCATTTTGTACTGGGATGGGACAGAGGTAGTAGTGGGAGAGGGCAAGGTGATCCAGTTTGTTCTGGGAGGAGGCCATAGCTGTACTGGGAGCAGTTCAAATTATATAGTTTTTACTGGGAAGGGACACAGCCTGTACTGGGTGTGGGTTCAAAATATCCTCTCAGCACAGGGTGAGATTCAGTTGATAGTGGGACAGAAACAGGGTTACCAGTTTGTTCTGGGTTGTCTCTTAAACTGTGCTGGGATGACATCAGGAGGATCAGTTTATTTTGGGACAAGGCCAGGTATGTATGTGGAGGGTTAGAGACGATGCCTGGACTGAGATGAGGCCCAGTATCTAGTGGGATGGGAACAGGGTCTCCATTTGCACTGTGAAGTGGCCACACTGCAATGGAAGGAGGTAGGATATGAAAATTGTCCTGTGATGGATGGAGTTGGTATGGGAGAGAGACACAGGATCAGTTAGTAGTGGAATGAGGAGCAGTTTGTACTAGCACAAGGGGTCCAGCAAGTACTGCTGCTCCCTGGCAGTGCTGCTGTGCTGGGACTCCTTGCCCCTCCACCTCTGCACAGAGGAGATGTCCCTGAAGCTCTAGAAAATTCTTGGAGGAAGGAACCCAGGAAAAAAAAATGTTATTGAAAGGTTCTTTATTTTGATTAACCAAACAAGGATCACAGCTCCCCCAACATAAATCCTCAGTCAGAAATGCAAAGCAGAGAGAAAGGTGATGACAACATTGCCAAAAGTAAAAATCCACCACAAACAATAAAATTTGAGCAGCCAGGCTGGGCCTGCACTGAGTGACATCAGAACTGCTCTGCAGGAGAAGACAAAGAGTTTATTGCTTCTGAAACCATCCAGTGACCAGTTTGCTCAGGGCAGCCTTGAGCTCCTGGTTCCTCAGGCTGTAGATGAGAGGGTTCACTGCTGGAGGCACCACTGAGTACAGAACTGACACAATCAGGTTCCAGAAAGGAGAGGAGATGGAAGTGGGCTTCAGGTCAGCAAAGAAGGCAGTGGTGATAAACAGGAAGATCACAGCCAGGTGAGGGAGGCAGGTGGCAAAGGCTTTGTGGCGTCCCTGCTGAGAGGGGATCCTCAGCACTGCCCTGAAGATCTGCACATAGGACACCACAATCAACACAAAACACACAAAGACTAGGCAGATAGAGACCATAATAAGCCAGATTTTCCTGAGGTAGGATGTGGAGCAGGAGAACTTGAGGATCTGGGGGATTTCACAGAAGAACTGGTCCACAACATTGCCCTGGCAAAGAGGCAGAGAAAATGTATTGGCTGTGTGCAGCAGAGCATTAAGAACTCCACAGACCCAGGCAGCTGCTGCCAGGTGGAGACAAACTCTGCTGCCCAGGAGGGTCTCATAGTGCAGGGGTCTGCAGATGGCAATGTAGCGATCGTAGGACATGGTGTTGAGGAGAAAAAACTCTGCTGACATGAAAAAAGCAAAGAGAAAGACCTGAGCAGCACATCCTACATAGGAGATGTCCGTGGTGCCCCACAGGGAATTGTGCATGAACTTGGGCACAGTGGTGGAGATGGCACCCAGGTCAAGGAGGGCGAGGTTGAGGAGGAAGAAGTACATGGGGGTGTGGAGGTTGTGGTCCCAGGCTATGGTGGTGAGGATGAGGCCATTGCCCAGCAGGGCAGCCAGGTAGATGGCCAGGAAGAGGCAGAAGTGCAGGAGCTGCAGCTGCCTTGTGCCTGGGAATGGCAGGAGGAGGAAGTGGGTGATGGAGCTGCTGTTGGCCATCTGCTGCCTCTGTCCATGGAGACCTGTGCAAGGAGGGAAAGTCAGTGACAAGTTAGGGCACACTTCTCTCAGCCTCATCATAATCTCCCTCTCTGACCTGCATGAGGAATGAACAATGAGGAATGAGTCCCATCACTACCAACCCATGGCACAGTCAGAATCTCTGCCTCTGGAGTCAGAACAGAAAGTGACCAACAACCCAATCCCAGAGAACAAGAGTCCCACAGAGAGGTGGAGAAACAGGGACCAGGCCTGCAGTGCTGCAGAGAGTGAAGGGAAGAGAGAAAGGCAGAGGGGCTGGGGGTGAAGAGTTCTCCTTACCCAGCCCTGCTCACTGCTGCTCACAGGATGGAACTGGAGGGCTTTGGTCATACTTGTGTGTCACACACCAGGAGACTTCAGCTGAATGTCAGCTGCTGTGATGGAGATGCCTCCAGGAGCTACAGCTGCAGTGTCCTGCACCCACAGCCTCACTGTCTCTGTGACTGCAGTGACTTCTCCTCTAGTGTGCTCTGAGTCACCCTCCTAGTCCTGGACAGCTTGAAGCTCTCTCTGCCTTCCCCATCTCCCTGAGATCCTATGGCAGTGTCCTCAGCCCTGCTGTGCTGTGCAGAGGAGCTGCTTCTGGCCAGAGCTGTCTCCTGCAGCACTGCGGGCTTGACAGCAGCTTCCTCCAGCCCAGGAGCCTGGCCCAACTCAGCAGCTCAGGACCAGCCCAAGGCATTTAAAGGAGCCCTCTGCTAGGTTTGCTGCCGAGTCCATGAACCTCAGGGACTGAGAGGAAGCTGATGAAACCTCTCCACAAGTCAAAGTCAGATTCAAACTCTGAAGTTTCTTCTACTCTTAATGGGTCCCAGTGAAGCATACTGGGAAATTGTCCCCAGGGCCTGGTTAGAGCAGAAGGAGACAATGGATGCAAGGGAAGTATCACTGGAGGCAGTGAAACATCTGCAGGCTGTGGTGAGAGCAGAGAACTGAGGCAGTGCTGACAGGTCAGAACAAGCAGCTAAAGGTGGCTCTGCTGCTGAGGAAACCTGGAGGGGTTTCATTGATCCAAAGGGCCAAGTCCTGACCCCCAGCCCCTGGCAAGGCAGATCCTGTCCTTCACCTGTGGCTCAGGGCTCTGCTGGGGCAGTGGGGAGTGAGGGTGAACAGTGACCAGGGTAGGACCTTGTCAGGTTTTGCTGTGGTTTGCTTGCAAAGAGACAACTCCTGCTGAAAAGGAATGAAATGTACCTTTAAAAATAATTTTCATCAGATACTTTGTGCAATAAAAACCTCTCCAATTAGTTGCAGAAACATTAACAAGAATTAGAGGTTCAACAGCATTTAATGAGCCCCGTGGAGTATTTGGGGCTGATTACATCATCCTTAGGTACTGCCAGGAGACTCTGCCAAGCTACTGCCAAGAAGCCTCTCAACAAGTCCAAGTCAGAAGCAAACTCCAAAGTCCCTTGAAGCACTGATTGGCCTCACTGAGGCTTGTTACTGACAAAGGCTCCCCAGGGACTCATTAGAGCAGCTTGTTAGAGGCCAGGATTGCAGGGAGACAAAAGCAAAGTGCAGGGGAGAAAAACTTGCCTTTGGTCTAGGAAGCAGAAAGGCCAAGCCCTGACCACTGCCCTTGCAATAGAAGAACCAGAGCCAAGGGCTCAAAGACCTTGGTCCTCTTGGGCCTCTCAGCCTTGCCAGAGCCCTTGGATATCCCCACTGCAGCCTCTCCTACACTGTCCCATGGCTGCAGCTCTTTCCCTTCAGGCTGCTGACACCAATCTTGCTTCCCCACCCAGCTCTCCCCTGACATTTCCATCACTCCCCTGATCTCTCTCAGCTCTCCCTGCTGTTTCCTGACACCTCTGGTTGGCCTCATGCATAGCAGTTCTGCCCATTCAGGGACATTTCTTTGGCCTCATCTCCACTCTGAACCTTCCACGATGCCCTGTGTGGAGGTTTTGGTCTCTCCCCACTCCCCAAAGGATCTCCATCCTCTGTGAAACTGCCCTTCAGCCATGTGCACACTTCTATGGTAGTGCCCTGAGCCTCCATTCACCAGGCCAAAGCAGCCCAGGTGCCTCAGGCTCTCCACAGAGATGTCAATCCCCATCCTGGTAGATGTCTTCTGCTACCTCCACAGTTCCTCCCGACTCTTCTAGACTGGAGAATGCTGCCTCCAGACACCAAGTATCCAAATGTGGCCACAGCAGTGCTGAGTCCTGGGAGGACAACTTGTGTGTTTGTGTGGCCACACTCCTCCTGCTACAGCCCAGCTGCAGTTGCCCACCTTCCCTGTGTGCAGAAGTTGCTCTATCCCAGGGCATTTGGAATGACTCCTGCCAGATGCTGTAGTGCCCTTCTGGCTGGGGATGGTACACACAGAACCTCCAGCTCTAAAGCAACAGGGAAGCAGTTTGTGCTGGGATGGGGCCCAGTCTGTCAGGGACTGGATAGGGGGACACAGGTTGTGCTGGGATGTTTCCCAGATGAGTGGTTGGAGGCTTTCAGGCGATGTAGCCTTTCCTGGGAGTGGGCATAATCTGTACTGGGAAAGAGTCCTGTTTTATGGTTTGCACTGGGAGGGCTGCATTTGGAAGTGGGAGGGGACCAAGCTTTCACTCTGCTCTAGGACAATACAATTTCTGTACTGGGATAAAATCAGGGGATGCATCTCACACTCCCTTGTCTGTACTTGGTGATACCATTGGAACCAGATTGTTCTGGGACAGGCCTCCAAATAGTTTTTCATCACCCAGAAACTAGTGAAAGAGAAACTTTGGAGCTGAAAGCAGTGTTCCTGTAGTTGGAACTTCAGTTCTAAAGCTTGAAAATCTGCACCTTTCTGAAGACAACAGCTTGGAAAAAATAGAACATGTGTGGGTTTTCTGTGCTGTATAAAGTTGGGAGAGAGAAAACTTAGAACAAATTATGTTATACAGTGACTATAATACATTGATGTGTGCTGCTCCCTCTGAGTTCATCCCTTCTCAGCCAGAGTCACGTTCTGCTGTGGGATACACTGAATGTCCCCAGTTTCTAACATGACCCAATACGTGTGACCAGGCCCCTCAGCAGAAACCACCCCTCAGGTTAGTTTGCCCCCACCAGCAATAGGGGAACCCCACACTGACTTCCCCAGCAGGTTCTTCTCAGCAATCACAGGAACTCCATCTCCATCCACTGTTTGCAGCAGGTGGTACTGGGCAGGACCAGCTCGGTTCACAGCTCCTCTGCTGGTCACTAACCAAGTGGCTTGAGCTTGGTGTCTTTCCCAGTTCCTAAAGGTTCCACCCCCCATGGCTTTTAGGGTGGTCTTTAGCAAGCCATTGTAGCGCTCGACCTTCCCTGCAGCTGGTGCATGGTATGGGATGTGGTAAATCCACTCAATCCCATGTTCCTTTGCCCAATCCCTTAGGAGATGGTTCTTTAAGTGGCTTCCCTTGTCCCACTCAATCCTCCCGGGGGTGCTGTGTCTCCACAGGACATGTCTCTCTAGGCTCAGGATGGTGTTGCGAGCAGTGGCATGAGGTACTGGGTAGATTTCCAGCCACCCTGTACTTGCCTCCACCATGGTCAGTTGTTGTTTGATGCTGTGAGACCGAGGAAGGGTGATGTAGTTGATCTGCCAGGCCTCTCCATACTTCTATTTCCACCATCTCCCCTCCTACCACAGAGGCTTCATGCGCTTGGCCTGTTTGATGGCAGCACAGATGTCACACTCATGGATGACCTGTGAGATGGCCTCCTTAGACATGTCCACTGATCTGTCCCGAGCCCACCGGGATGTGGCATCTCTCCCTTGGTGGCCAGAAGTGTCCTGGGCCCAGCGAGCTAAGAACAGCTCCCCGTTGTGTTCCCAGGCCAAGGCTATTGGAGAGATTTTAGCAGCCAGATCTGCTTGGTGGTTGTGCTTGTGCTCCTCTGTGGCTCTGCTCTTGGGGATCCATGTGCCGTACCTTGGTTGGCAGCCTGTCCCGGCGAGCAGCGATGTCTTGCCACAGGTCAGCAACCCAAACAGGCTTCCCTTTTCTCTGCCACCCGTTCCTCCTCCATTCCTTCAGCCACCCCCACAAGGCATTGGTTATGTCGTGGGTTAGAAGGGTAAGGCCAAGAAGCCTCTTCCCTCCCCCCTGTAAAGTAAAGGGAAAAGAAAAATTGAAGGGAAAGGAAAAAAAACTCACAAGCTGAATTAGCAAAGCAGTGGAGCTATATATTTACAAAGCAATGTAGGGGATGCAGGGGTATATATACAAATTTACAATATTTACAATATATACAAAGATATACAATAAAGTAACACAGAAACGAGAGTAACCCCCCTCGGCAGAGGGGGTTCCCCACCTCCTCTCTCCCCTCTCTCCCCCCCTTTCCCCAGTATAGGTTAGAAAGAGAGAGAAAGAAGAAAGAAAGAAGTTAAAAGCAGTTTTGTGTTAATTGGAAAGGAGTCAATACAGGCCTTCTATCTTATCGGTTTCAAGGCCGAAGTCTTGGCAGAAAACCCAGCATAGACAGAGCTGCAGCACGAAGGAGAGGCGGAAGCAAGACTGACCGAGAAGTTCCCGGAGTGCCCAGGATATCTCCCAGTTCAGAAGGTGCTTCCTCCCACTTCACCAATGAAATTAGTTTAGATCCATCTTTCGTTTACAAACATCCGACCACCATATTCCCTTTCTTAAGGGGGCAACGTCAACCGGTCACAGTCCACCCCTTCTAAACAATTTCATTGGCTGTTCATACTGTCCATCCAATCCAAAATGATATTTACAGTTCGTGAGTAAAGTTCATAGTCCATTCCGGCTATACTCAGATGTAGATGATTCAAAAGTCCAAGAAAATCAGAAAGTGAGAAAAATGGAAAACAGTTCATTTCTTCACTGACGAAGCGAAGAAAAGGGAAACAGGGATTCTCGGGGTCTCTTAGTTGACTCAGGGCTCTCAGGGATCTCAGGGTTTGTGCACCGTAGATTCCTTGTTGATTCTTCTTTTGGGCGCGATGTAGCTGTACAATAGTTTGAAATTAACCTCTTTCAGCTAAAGTTAAATTTCTTTGTGGAATACACTGAATTTCACCATTCTCTTGCATTACCCAATATGTGTGACCCGGACCTTCAGCTGAAACCACCCCTCGGACAGGTTTAGCCTCTCCTGAGGCTGAAAATACCCAAACAGTTTTACCTAACAGATTCTTTTCTCTAACAACAGGAACTCTATCACCTTCTACTTTCCGTAGCAAATCTGAATGTGCAGGTCCAGCTCGGTTCACTGAACCTCTACTATTTACCAGCCAGGTTGCTTGTGCTAAATGTTTTCCCAGTTTTCAAAGATCCACCCCCATGGCTTTAAGAGTGGTCTTCAACAAACCGTTGTAGCGTTCAATCTTCCCTGCAGCTGGTGCATAGTAGGGAATGTGGAATATCCACTCAATACCGTGCTCTTTGGCCCAGTTCTTTACAAGGTTGTTCTTGAAATGAGTTCTGTTGTCTGACTCAATCCTCTCTGGAGTTCCGTGTCTCCACAGGATCTGTCTCTCCAGCCCGAGAATGGTGTTGCATGCAGTTGCATGTGGAACTGGATAAGTTTCCAACCATCCAGTGTTTGCCTCTACCATAGTAAGCACGTATTGCTTACCAGAACGAGAACGTGGTAGAGTGATGTAGTCAATCTGCCAAGCTTCACCATACTTGTACTTGGACCATCTGTCACCATACCACAAGGGCTTAAGTCGTTTTGCCTGCTTAATAGCAGCACAAATGTCACAGTCATGGATGACTTGTGTGATAGCATCCATGGAAATGTCTATGGATCTGTCACGAGCCCATTGGTATGTTGCATCTCTGCCTTGATGTCCTGACGAATCGTGAGCCCACCGAGCTAAGAATATCTCACCTCGGTGTTTCCAGTCGAGATCAAGATTAGAGTCCATGTCTACTTGAGAAACTCTTGCAGCTAGATCTGCCTGATGGTTGTGTTGCTGTTCCTCAGTAGCTTTGCTCTTAGGAATGTGAGCATCGATGTGTCTCACTTTCACTGGAATTCTCTCGATTCGATCAGCAATGTCCTGCCATAGGTTGGCTGCCCAAATGGGTTTTCCTTTCCTCTGCCAGCCACTCTTTTTCCAGTTCTTTAGCCAACCCCATAGAGCATTGGCTACCATCCATGAGTCGGTGTAGAGATAAAGCTTTGGCCATCTCTCACGTTCAGCTACGTCGAGAGCTAGCTGGACAGCTTTTACCTCTGCGAACTGACTGGATTCTCCTTCTCCATCTTTCGCCTCTGCAACTCGGCGTGTTGGACTCCACACTGCAGACTTCCACCTTCGCTTGTTCCCAACAAGACGACAGGAACCGTCTGTGAACAAAGCATATTTCTTTTCATCATCAGACAGGTCATTGTAAGGAGGAGCTTCCTCAGCACGAGTTACTTTCTCCTCTGGAGGTTTAGCACAGTTGATACCTTCAGGCCAACTTGAGATCACCTCCACTAGACCAGGTCTTTCAAGATTTCCCATTCGAGCTCTCTGTGTTATCAGAGCCATCCACTTAGACCATGTGGAGTCTGTGGCATGATGTGGTGTGGAACCTTTGCCTTTGAACATCCAATTCAAAACTGGTAATCTGGGAGCTAGAAGAAGTTGTGATTCAGTTCCAATCACTTCAGAAGATGCTTTCACTCCTTCATAGGCAGCTAAGATTTCTTTCTCTGTTGGAGTATAATTAGCCTCTGAACCTCTGTAACCTCGACTCCAGAAACCAAGAGGTCGTCCACGTGTCTCACCTGGAGCTTTTTGCCACAAGCACCAGGTTGGACCATTGTCACTTGCAGCCGTGTACAAAATATTCTTAATGTCTGGACCATCTCGGACAGGTCCCAGACCCATTGCTTGAATTACCTCTTGCTTTATCTGGTCAAAGGCTGCATGTTGTTCAGGTCCCCAGTGGAAATGGTTTCTCTCTCGAGTCACATCATACAGAGGTTTCACAATCTGACTGTATCCAGGAATGTGCAGTCTCCAAAATCCCACTATCCCCAAGAAACGTAGGGTCTCCTGCTTGTTTGTGGGACTTGCCATGGTAGAGACTCTATTTACCACATCCACTGGAATGTGTCGGCGTCCATCCTGCCATCGCACTCCCAGAAACTGAATCTCTGTGGTAGGTCCTTTCACCTTGTCTCGCTTGATGGCAAAACCTGCATTCAGAAGAATGTCAATGATTTTGTTACCTTTCTTGAAGACTTCCTCAGCAGTTTTACCCCAGACGATGATATCATCGATGAACTGGATGTGTTCTGGAGCACCGCCTTTCTCCAGAGCATCGTGGATCACTGCATGACAGATGCTTGAGCTGTGGATCCAGCCCATTGGCAGCCTGTTGAAAGTGTACTGGATTCCTCTCCAGGTGAAAGCAAACTGAGGCCTGCATTCCTCTGCTATGGGAATAGAGAAAAATGCATTAGCAATGTCTATGGTAGCATACCATTTGGCCTCTTTAGTTCAGCTCATACTGCAGCTCCATCATGTCTGGTACTGCTGCACTCATAGGTGGTGTCACTTCATTCAGGGCTCGGTAGTCTACTGTCAGACGCCAGTCTCCATTCTGCTTCCGCACAGGCCACACTGGACTGTTGAAAGGTGAATGAGTTTTGCTGACGACTTTCTGACTCTCCAACTGACGAATCAGATTCTGAATGGGCAACAAAGAGTCACGGTTGGTTCTGTATTGTCTGTGATGCACAGTCTGAGAAGCAACCGGCAATTTAATGTCCTGTATCTTATGTTGTCCCACAACTGCAGATTCATCAGAAAGTTCAGGTCTGGCAGATAGCTTCAATTTTTGTCCATCAATTTCTATTGAAGCTACTCCAAAAGCCCATTTGTAACCTCTAGGGTCTTTGAAACGCCCTTCTCTCAGAAAATCAATTCCCAAAATACAAGGTGCATCAGGTCCGGTCACAACTGTATGTTTCCTCCATTGTTTACCAGTTAAACTTATATTAACCTCTACCTTACTTAACTCTTGAGATCCACCAGTGACTCCCAGAATAGTTATAGACTCTGATCCCTGATAATTTGATGGTATTATGGTGCACTGAGCTCCTGTGTCAACCAAGGCCCTGTACTTCGAAATTGTGAAGTGCCAGGCCACTGGATGTACACATCCCAATAGATTCTGTTATCTGTGTTATCCCTCTCCTCCCCCTGGCGGGAGGCAGGGCACCCCTAGTTATGGGGAACATGCGCACATGTGCATTGCACATAGTTTGCAGGGTTGTAACTTTGCGTGTTATAACTGGAGCCACTGTTGGAGCTACTAGGGTTGTCTGGGGAACTGTAGAAGTAACAGCTACCCTTCTGGTATTGCTACCTTGGGTTCTGCCACTTTGCAATTCCCTCAGTCTCCTGAAAAGATTAGAAGTTGGTTGGCCATCCCAGCGGTTCATGTTCTCACCAAACTGATCACGCAGAGTTATCCAAATAGTTCTACGTGATTGCCTTGGCGGTCTGTTTTGGAATGACCTGTTTTGGAATGACCTGTTTTGGAATGACCTCCTTGGAGGACGTGTATTCCTCACAGATGAAACTTGTATCCACCTGGAGGAGAATTGAAATTATCCCTTTGTGCCAATTGGGATATGGAATTTCTAAATTCATCTTTTAACTCTCTTATGCAATTCTGAATATCACCAGACATCGTTTTAATGGCTGACACCAAAGAACCACGTGTCATGCTATCCTCCAATTGTCTCATTTGATCACTGAATTGGCCAACCGTGGGAGAAGCTCCACCATAACTTCTTGACACAATTCTGCTTGCCAGAATGTTTGCATAATTAGAAGGAGCAAGTTTGATGATCTTTTTAGCAAGACCAATACCCACAGGAATGTCATCAGGATTCAGAGTTTCATGTTCACCATAGAGTAGTTCTCTAACAGCAAATTCTCTCAAGCGCTTAATTCCCTCATCTATGGTAGTCCAGGGTTTAGGATTCCATGGAAGATCATCTCGGGAAGGGTATCTCAGGGCAACCGCCATTAAAAGCCGTATCCACAGACTAACCTTACCGAGAGCTCGGCCTAGATGTCTATCTATTCCATTATCCCTTGAGAGAGTTCCTAACTGAGCTGCTGACTTGTCTCCAACTGTTAGAGCCGGAGCACCTGTATCATAACACCTACTGAGCCAAGCTAGAACTGGTTCCTTATCTGCCCTGGTGAAATCTTTACGGACATTACGCAATTCCTCGCGGGGCGAAGAACATTCCAAAATATCATCTTCCTCCTCGTCTCCCTGAACTTTTTGTCCATATAATCCTGCTGTCATTCTCCTAAGGATCTCTTTAAGCTGAGAACCACCTTTGCCAGCTGCTTTCCTAGCTTCATCTGTGTCCTGCTTTGATCTCACTAGGTTAGCTAGATCTTTAAAACAAACTACCTCTTCCTCCTGAGCAGGATCTCTTAGAGTAGAGGGCCCCTCACCAGGATCAGTCTCCAGCTCCTCTTCTTCTCCATCTTTGGCCTTTCCACTTCTAGTCTTTAAAGGAGCCACCTTAACTGGAGCTGTGTTTGAATTTACAGCCACCTTAATGGAAGCTGACAGGTTCTGAGATAAATCAGCTGCTGGGGCAGTGACTTCCGGTCCCACCGAGGGATTGGGCGGAAGTGACGTTGCTCCGTTAATGGCCGATGGAGAAGAAGAAGAAGGAGAAGGAGTGGGAGAAGGAGTAGGTGCCATGTTGATACCAGCTGCCGCCCTTGGCAGCTTGCTGGAATCAGCAAAGTCATTTAGAGCTGCTTTACCAATTAACTTTTTAGCCTTCTTTTTGACTGACACGGGTTCTCCACAGTCCTCATCACTAGATGACTCTGGGACTGATCTCGAGCTACGGCGTTTTCTTTTTGATCTAGTTTTAATAACAAAACACGCCCTGGACACCTTTCTCTCTCACCACAAGGAATACAGAGAAAACACATTAGTTATCACCAGCAGCAGAATTATACACATCACATAAATCACCTTTGGGTCCCAGGCATCACCTAAAGTTACTCTCTCCTCAGGCGGAATCTTAAAACCCTTTATCTCAATTGGGAGAGTGGTGGAGGTAACATTCCTGTATCTCACTGGCCATAGTAAATTAATACATTTTCCATACCATAATTTAACTCTATACATAACCCACAGATAAATTGTCCGCACCAAATATTTACCCAGGTAATCCAAGAGCAAACCCAAACAATATCTGTAAACCAGAGCCCCAAAAATTGAAAAGAACAATCGCTCCACAAACCACAAGACCTTCATGTTTGCTAATTCAGCTGGAAAACACTAAATCAATCAAGTAATAAACTAATTATCTGCCCCACGTTGGGCGCCAATAAAAAAAATGTGGTGGGTTGGAAGGGGTAAGGCTAAGAAGCCTCTTCCCTCCCCCCTGTAAGGTAAAAGGGAAAGAAAAATTGAAGGGAAAGGAAAAAAAAACCTCACCAGCCGAATTAGCAAAGCAGTGGAGCTATATTTACAAAGCAATGAAGGATATGCAGGGGAATATTTACACATTTACAATATCTACAATATATACAAAGATATACAACAGAGTAACACAGAAATGAGAGTAACCCCCCTCGGCCGAGGGGATTCCCCACCTCCGCTCTCCCCTCTCTTCCCCCCTTTCCCCAGAATAGTTCGGAAAAGAGGGAGAAAGAGAAAAGAAAGAAGTTAAAAGCAGTTTGTGTTAATTAGAAGGGAGTTGATACCGGACTCCTATCAAGCCTTCAAGGCCGAAGTCTTGGCAGAAAGCCCAGCAGAGGAAGAGATGCTGCACGGAGAAAAGGCGGAAGCAAGACTGACCGAGAAGTGCTGGAAATGCCCATTTCAGTCTCAGTTCAGATGGTGCTTCCTCCCACTTGACCAATGAAAATTAGTTTAGACTCTTCCTTCCGTTTACCAACTTCTGTCCACCATACTCCCTTTCTTAAGGGGGCAACGTCAACCGGCCACAGTAAGTGATTCTGATTATTGACTTCATAAAGCATATTGGACATTAATATCCTTCTCACCCTCTGCCTTTGCTCCACCAGAGAGCAAAGGAGACCCATCTTGTTACTGAGTCAGGAATTGTGGCTCCTCGCTCTCCCTTCCACTTTGAGTTTGATATCAGGAGTGTAGCTATTCTAGCTCAAATCCTTCCTCTATCTAAAGTGTTCACATCATTAGTATTACCAACATTTTGTGTAAGTGATTCCCCACCGGATACCCGAACCTAAACAAATTGTCAATAAGTTTATTAACGTTTGGCATGGGAAAGTTATTATTAATAAAATAAATTAATTCCTTTTATTAATTGATCATCCCACTGATCAAGCGTTAGTAGCCTTATTTTGTTTTCTGAATTCAATTCAGGCACAGACCCCTGCACACACCCATGGCATGGGTTGCTGTTGCTGATGCCAAGCATGGCATAATTCCAGCTTCACACTTCCCATAGGCTGCAGCCGGTTGTTTATGAGAGTGCCCATTGGCCACATCCAGCCTCCAGAAACCTGTCAGTATTACCCCAGCTTGTAAATACGTTACCCTCTTTCACTTGGTTCTCTCTCCTTGCTTAAGACTGAGCTCATTCCATAGCCTCTGCCATTGAGCTCATTGCTATTAAGTCTCTCTCCTATATGCAAGCAAACTAGTGGCCTCTGCATGACGAGGAGAAGCCAGCATCCAGGCAGGCCCTTTGAGCCTCATCCCTGAGAGTATCTCCTCAGGAGGGACCTTCACTGAGCCTGAGAAGCTACAGCATTGCATTGCCAGCCTTACTGGTCAGAAGAGCCTGCTGTGTCTTCAAGAGGACTGGACCCCCGAGGGTAAGATCTGCCCAGCTGCTGGGGAAGGGACTTAGCTGAGTCTGGCAGTGCAAACGTCTGCCTCAGCCTGAAGCAGCAGACTGACAGGAGGCACAACCCTGTGTGTGTCAGCTCAGAGAGCAGGAGCAGTGTCAGCCTCATGCCCGTGTAACCCTGACATCACAGGATAGGAGTAACCACTTCTGCCATGCTGTGCCCTGTGAACCTCAGGGGAATCCAGAGCACCATTCCTGCCCTGTGCCCCAAAACCAGGACTGCTCCGATAAGAGTCCGGCCGCTCCTTCGAGCCAAGCAAAGGGGAAGCTGCTGCTGCATGCACCTGTGCCTCTTCCCCGGGGCCATCCATGCCAGCCCTGATGCCCCTTGCCACTGGGCTGACCCCTGCTGGGTCCAGCCCTGCCTGCCACTGTGCCAGATCAGGAACATCCGAGCCCACCTACTGGGAACCGTGGCCCTGCCCTGCCATGCCATCTGGAGGGAGCTGCCCAAGTCCTGCTAAGGGAAACTGCTTAACAGTTAGCCTAAGGTCCATTCCCTCTCTGCTGCCATGGAGGGGAGAAGTTTGCCACCCACTGTCACTGTCTGGACCAACCAGGAGTCAGCAGTTTGCTAGAATCTAACCTTGCTACAAACAAATGACACAGAGTACCTTCCACCTGCTTTGTACTCACTAACAGTTCAAAGCACCCGAGTCTAGCAGGATAATCTTTGTAGTCCAGTCCTCTGATACACAGTGTAAGAGCTCTGTATACACTTAGCAGTTGCCAGAGTCGAGTCGCCATCTGGTGGACAAGCAGTGGAATTGCAGCCTGCCTTATAGTAATAGAAATTAACTCTGTAAATATCCTGATTGAGTCCAAATTATAAATACTAAACCACTTATGGGATGCATTTCACAATTGCTCACTAGATTATCTACATAAAATGGTGATTCATTGGTTATTAATAATTTTAGTAATTAATAAAAATACCATTACTATAATTCATATTTCATATTCATAAAATACTAACCTCTTCATCACAGAGAGAAAAACCCTCACAGTCCCTTTCCAGCTGTGTTCCTGCTCCTGGCCAATCCCCTCCCCAGGCAGAAGTGACCTCACAACCCCTTCACACTCATTGGCTTCCTACTGAATGATGAGCTCCTGAGACACAACTGACCACATGATCCCACACCCAACCATCCCCCTCCTTGTGGCCAGAGGCTGAGCAGATCAAAGTTTCATCCAATCCATCTGGCAGATTTCCTACCAAGGCTCTGAGTGGAGCAACCTTCCTCAGAGGAGCTGCTGGCTCTGTCCTGGTGATCTGTGGAAAAGGCTCCTGCACATCATCGTCCAATGACCCTGCTCAGGGCATGGTTAAGCAGAGGAGGTCCCTCAAGGCCTGTGCCCAGTTTGGCCTCATCCCCAAAGGTGCTGCAGAGGCCCTGGGTCAGAAGGTTCAGGGAGCTGATGAAGAGATTGCACAGTGCTGGCCCAAGGGCTTGCCCTGAGGGATGCCACGGGGAAGTGGCTGCCAGGAGGACTCTGCCCTGGTGACTTTTGGGCTTGATCCACCACTCACCCTCCCACCCAACACCTAGTCCATTTCCTCAGTCCTGCTGTCACCAGTCTGGCTCTGTAGAGATCATGGGAGACCATGGCAAAGGCCTGGCTAAGGTCCAGGAACCAAACATCTCCTTCTTGCCCTTACCCAGTGTGGTGGGTTGGAGGGGCTGAGGCCAAGAAGCCTCTTCCCTCCCCCCTGTAAGGTAAAAGGGAAGGAAAAATTGAAGGGAAAGGAAAAAAAACTCACCAGCCGAATTAGCAAAGCAGTGGAGCTATATTTACAAAGCAGTGTAGGATTTTGCAGGGGAATATTTACAAATTTACAATATCTACAATATATACAAAGATATACAGCAGTGTAACACAGAAATGAGAGTAACCCCCCTCGGCCGAGGGGGATCCTCACCTCCGCTCTCCCCTCTCTTCCCCCCTTTCCCCAGAATGGGATAGAAAGAGGAAGAAAAGAGAGAAAAAAAAATGTTAGAAGCAGTTTGTGTTAGTTGGAAGGGAGTTAATACAGGCCTTATCAGTTTTTCAAGGCCGGAGCCTTGGCAGAAAGCCCAGCACAGGGGAGCTGCTGCCTAAAGCAGATGCGGAAGCAAGAGTGACAGAGAAGTGCTGGGAATGCCCATTTCAGTCTCAGTTCAGATGGTGCTTCCTCCCACTTGACCAATGAAAATTAGTTTAGACTCTTCCTTCCGTTTACCAACTTCCGTCCACCATATTCCCTTTCTTAAAGGGACACCGTCAACCGGCCACACCCAGACAGGTTTGATGATCTCTGTCTTGTCCTGCAAGGGCCTGCAGATGGCTGCAGGAGTGTCTGACCTATCACTTTTGACCCAACACCACAACTGTGCTGAGGGTGACCAACCTGGAGTTTTCCCCAGCCTCCTTCTTGGCCTTCCTGAAGATGCCTTTCCCAAGGAACAAGAGCCTCTCTGATGACTCTGTGCACATTTCAGGGCACAGCCCAGGAAGAGTGATGTGAGCAGACAGCAACATTTGCAGTGAGCCTGTGCAGGACACCTGAGAGGAATCTCCCTGGGGCAGGGAGGTTTGTGCTGCAGTCACACACAGAAATGTCACAGGATCACAGGATGTTAGGGGTTGGAAGGAACCTCCAAAGAAGTGCAATGCCCTGCCAGAGCAGGACCATAGAATCTAATGCAAGAAGCACAGGAAGGCATCCAGATGGATCTGGAAAGTCTCCAGAGAAAGAGACTCCACAACCTCTCTGGGCAGCCTGCTCCAGTACTCTGTCACCCTCATAGTGAAGAAATTCCTCCTCATGGTGAGGTGGAACCTCCTGTGCTGGAGTTTATAGCCATTGCCCCTTGTCCCATCCCAGGGTGCAACTGAGCAGAGCCTGTCCCTGTCCCTTCCTTCCTGACCCCCCAGGCCTCAGATATTTATAAACATTTATTAAATCCCCTCTCAGTCTTCTCCTCTCCAGACCAAACAGCCCCAGGGCTCTCAGCCTCTCCTCCCCAGGCAGTGCTGCAGTCCCTTCAGCATCCTTGGAGCCCTGCCTTGGACTCTCTCCAGCAGATCCCTGTCCCTCCTGAACTGGGGAGCCCAGAACTGGATGCAATATTCCAGGTGGGGCCTCATCAGGGTAGAGTAGAGGGGGAGAAGAACCTCCCTCGATCTTCTGGACACACTCCACCTAATGCAGCCCAGGACCCCATTGGCCTTCTTGGCCACCAGGGCACATTGCTGTCCTATGCAGAACTTGCTGTCCACCTACACTCCCAGGTCCTTCTCCACAGGGCTGCTCTCCAGCAGATCACCTCCCAGCCTGTACTGCTGCAGTTTATTCTTCCTTCCCAGGAGCAGGACTCTGCTCTTATCCTTGTTGAACCTCATGAGGTTCCTCTCTGCCCAGTTCTCAGTCTGTCCAAGTCTGTGAATGGTTGCACAGCTTTCAGGGGTCTCAGCCAAGCCTCCAAGTTTGGTATTGCCAGCAGACTTGCTGAGCAGACCCTGTCTGTCTGTGCCCTCATCTATGTCATTGATAAAGATGTTGAACAGGACAGGACCCAGCACTGATCCCTGAGACTCAACTAGTTACAGCTCTCCAGCTGGTGGTACCACTGACCACCACTCCTTGGGCTCTATTTTGTAACCAGTTCCTGATCCATCTCACTGTCTGCTCTTCTATCCCACACTTCCTGAGCTTACTCACAAGGATGTGAGAGATTCAAAAGCATTATTAAGGTCAAGGTAGAATACATCTAATGTCAGGGCTCTGCCAAGCATCGTGAACTCGTTTTAAACCTCAGGATGTTCAGACAGAGACTTTCCCCATCCCTCACACAAGTTCTGCACTGCAGCAGGCAGAGTGTCCCTGGCCTCCTGCTGCCCCTGCCAGAGGCTGGGAGGCTCCTCACACCTCCAATGTCCTGGTACCCTAGCCACAGCTGAAGGTGTTTGTGCTCACTCAGATTCTCCTCACCTCACATGCATGGTGTCCATCTGCACAATGCCAGCAGGCACTGCTGACCTCCTGATTCTCTGTCCTCCCATGGAGGGACAAAGAACCTCTCCAAGCTGTGGTGAGAGACCAGTGCTGGAAATGGTGGTAGTGAGAGGCTCATCCAGGATGATTGCCCTGGGACAGCTCCCCAGGGTGTGCAGAGAACAGAGACACAGATCAGAGCCTGCTCTGCTGCTCCTTAAGGCCTCTTGCAGGAGGCCTCTCTGTGACAGGACACTGCTGTGTGCCCCAGTCCTGCACACTCACACTTTAGATGTTCCCTGCAGTTTGCATCCCTGGGACACTTTCTTGGGCCTGCTCTGGAGAGAAACTTTGGGTGAAAACCTAAGTATTCAGACTCTGCTCTGAGCAGATCATCTGTCTTGGGGGCCAGCTCAGAGTAGTTCCCATGGCCTGTCCCTGCCTGTGCTCACAGGAGTGGCATACAGCAGAACAATGACCAAGCTGCCACAGCACTCAGGCCTTGCACTGACCCAGGAGAGTCTGGAAGTGGAAATGGACCAGCCCTGGAGACCAAGCTCAGGTGCTTCAGGCAGTGATGTTGTGCAGAAACTCTTTTCTCCCCCAACTCTGGACATAGGGCCAGCTTCTGAAGGTCCAGAGAAAGCTTGGAGGAAAGATCTCAGGAAAAAAGAATGTTAAAGAAAGGTCCTTTATTTTTTTTAACCTCTTGTACACACTCTTGGTCAGAAAACCAGAGAGTAAATTAGGAAAGGAATGACAACATTATGAACAAGAAAAATTTACCACCACTAAAAATTACAGAAGCCAGGCTGGGCCTGCAATGAGTGACATCAGAACTGCTCCGCAGAAGAGTTTATTGCTTCTCAAAGCATCTGGGGATCAGTT